>JAKUCM010005525.1:0-13134 GCA_023374145.1 Lepidium sativum
GCCCAACAACTATTTTAGGCTTTTTCTATTTCTTTTCTTAAGGAAATTTCCTTTCTTACTTTTGAAGGACCCATTTTTTTTTTCTAGGGAATTTTCCCTTTTTCTCTTTAAGTATTTTTCCTTTTTCTTTAAGATCTTTTGATCTATAAATTGTACTAGAATTTCCAGTTTTAATATACAATTTTTTCTAGCAAAACTTCGACTTCTCTTTACAAAGCAATTTACGATTTTCAGTCTTAAGTTTATGCAATTGATTTTCGATTTGAGTCTATGTTGTACTTCATGAATTCTGAGTAAGTTAGTCTAGGGTTCTTGAAGAAAGGGTGAGATTAGGGGAAAACTTAGGATTTCCAGATTTGTTTATGTTTGATTAAGGTCTTAGATCTCTTTAATTTAAGTGTTCTTAATGCTTGTTTCTTTCTGATCAATTGAAATTCGATCTCTTGGTGAATCCCCCTCGAGAGGCATTTGGGGAATCACTTGAACATGCTTAAGTTAAGATAACATCTTCCTAGCTCAAGAGATTGATTGTCTAGGGTGTTATTAGGCTTTGTAAGGTCCATACTTAAAGCCTCTTGAATTTCCAATCGTTTGGCGAGAGTAAGTCAGGTTGTCTTTTAGGAGAGGTCCCATGCGCGAGAGCGAATGTGATTACTTTGTGATTCCTTGCTTAGAGGCCATCTAAATAGGTTGATAAATAAGTCTGGAACCCCTAGGAATACCCTAATCATTGATCCTCAACTTCGAGAACCCCTTTTTCCTCTATTGAATTTTCGTGCATTTTAATACTCTGCTTTTAGGTTGAGATTTGGTGTTGCACTTCATTTCATTTTGCTATTGCTTTATTTTTAACGCTCTGCTTTTACATTTCTATTTCATGTCTCATTTTAGCACTCTGTTTTAGGATTCGTTTTCACCTAGATTAGAACACCACTCACTAAATCAAATCTGGCTTAGATTAGGATAAGTAGATTACATCTTGATTGCTAGTTACTCTCCCAGTGGATTGACACCATACTGTACTACAATTGATATATAGACAGTTTGGTTATTTGATAACCACAGTAAAACACTGTTATCAATCGAGTCACCAAATTCTTAGGGGCATTTCTGGCGCACACTATGGGCTAAGCTATGGACCAGATTGACGTTTTCAACATCATGCCATCCTCAGACTGATGGACAGACAGAAGTAGTGAACAGAATGTTGTCAACCACTTCTAAGGACGTTGGTGAGAGCAACATTAAGTCATGGGAAGAGTGTCTACCACATGTAGAGTTTGCTTACAATCATGCTAAGCATTCTGCCACTCTCTTTTCTCATTTTGAGATTATTTACGGCTTTAACCCACAATCCCCTCTAGACTTGATTTCTTTGCCTGTTGAGTGTGAAATGTAGTGCAGATGGAAAAGCAAAGGCTGAACAAGTCAGGAGAATTCACGCCAAAGCCAAGGAGAACATAGAGAAGAAGACAGAGCAGTACAAGAAGAACGCCAACAAAGGAAAAAAGGAGCTGATATTTGAAGAAGGAGATTTGGTCTGGATTCATCTCAGGAAAGACCGATTTCCAGAAGAGAGGAAGAGCAAGCTACTGCCACGAGTTGATGGTCCATTTGAAGTCATCCAGAGGATCAACAACAACGCTTACAAGATCGAATCTCCAAGGTAAGTATAACATATCAAATTCGTTCAGTGTTTCTGATTTGCTTCCTTATGTTGCAGATACAGATTTGAGGACAAATTATTTTCAAGAGGAGAGGGATGATATGATCGTGGATGACACAACAGCTGCAGCACCTGAAGTAGAGGGTCGGATTACACGTTCCAGAGCTAAGGAGATGGCCAAGGAAGCTCATTCCCTCATTGCCGAAGGAGTTGACGAGCTAGCAGCTGCACAAGTCTTCAACATCTCCATCTTGAAGACTTCTCCTGGTAATGATAACTAGGTAACTTATGTGAGGAAGTTTGTACTCTTTTTCCCCATAGAGAGTTTTGTCCCAATTGGGTTTTCTCTCATGGTTTTTAATGAGGCAGATGGAATCACTACGGCGAGTTACTTAGGAGTCTTACCATTAGGAGAAATGTACAAACCAATCTGGTTTTGTACTTAGTAGATTTTGAGGTGCACCATTAGGGGACGCCTCGTTGTTTTTATTTAAACGTTTCGTTGTTTTATTTAAGTTTCAAACTAAATGTTGTTTTTCGGTTTAAAAACTACATGTTGTTCTGTTTTAGGGTTGTATTTAAACCCCAGAACTTGCTGTAAATTTCTTAGAGTATTATCATTGAAAAAGACTTCTTATTGAGTTTTCCATGCTCTCAAGCCACGGTTCTGGAAATCCTAGACCCTGAATCTCCAATCACGTTGTGAGCCAAGAGATTCTTCACCTAATCCATCTAATCACCTAAAAACCTAACCATTCTATCACTTCAAATTGTCATCTCTCCAATCCACGTGAACAATCCACCATATCCATCTCATCCAATCACATTTTTCATCTCCATCTCAACATATCACGTTTTCATCTCATCAAATCACGTTCTTAACATCAGATCACTTTCAGCCTTCATCAGAGTTGTCCAAGGGAGTTTCTATCAGATAGTGAAACTCAACAAATGTTCTTTCGGCATTCATCGTCTATAGGAAGGGGTCCTTTCACCTGCATTCGCGAGAGATGATCTGCGACACACCGTTTTCTATCCCGGGCTTGTCAACTATCTCCATGTCAAATTCCTGCAGCAGCAAAATCCACCTAAGTAGTCTAGGTTTGGCATCCTTCTTTTTCATTAAGTACCTTAGAGCCGCATGATCTGTATGCACAATAACATTCGATCCAACCAAGTAGGATCTAAACTTCTCGAAGGCGAACACTACTGCAAGTAACTCCTTTTCTGTCGTGGCATACTTCACCTGGGCCTCATCTAGTGTTCTGCTGGCATAGTAAATCACATTGAGCTTCTTATCTTTCTTCTGTCCCAGAACTGCTCCAACAGCGTAATCACTGGCATCACATATTATCTCGAAAGGGAGAGTCCAATCAGGAGCTTGGACAATAAGGGCTGTGACTAAGGATTCCTTAACTTCCAGAAAGGCCTTAAGACAGTCTTCATCAAAAATGAAGTCCGTCTCTTTGCAGAGGAGACGAGTTAGAGGCCTAGCAGTCTTAGAAAAATCCTTAATGAAACGCCAATAAAACCTTGCATGGCCCAAGAAACTCCTAACGTCTTTCACTGTTTTGGGAGGCTGTAGTTGCATCATGACCTCTATTTTAGCTTTATCAACCTCAATACCATTTTCAGATATCTTATGACCCAGAACAATGCCTTCCTTCACCATGAAGTGGCACTTTTCTCAATTAAGCACAAGGTCTGTCTCGACGCACCTAGATAGAACCCTGCACAATTTCAACAAACAGAAGGAGAAGGAGGATCTATAGACAGAGAAATCGTCCATAAATACCTCAACCATCTCCTCAATCAGATCTGAAAATATCGAAGTCATGCAACGTTGAAAAGTAGCAGGTGCATTACAAAGACCAAATGACATTCTCCTATATGCAAATGTGCCATAAGGGCAAGTAAAGGTTGTCTTTTCCTGATCATTTGGATGTATAGGGATCTTGAAAAATCCACTATATCCATCAAGGAAACAGTAGTATGAGTGATTAGCTAACCTTTCTAACATTTGATCAATGAAGGGTAAGGGGTAATGATCCTTTCTAGATGCAGAGTTCAATTTTCTAAAATCAATGCACATTCTATGTCCTGTAACAGTTCTAGTTGGGATCAAATCATCATTTTCATTCATAACAATAGTGACTCCCCCCTTTTTGGGCACACAGTGCACAGGAGAAACTCATCTGCTATCCGAAATGTGTAAATGATATCAGCATCTAGTAATTTTAAAATTTCCTTCTTAACAACCTCTTTTAAATTCGGATTTAATCTCCTTTGAGGTTCCATGTTAGAGTAGGATTCATTTTCGAGGTGAATTCTATGTGTGCACAAGTCAGGAGAAATTCCTTTAATATCAGACAATGAATATCCTAAAGCTTTCCTAAACCGTTTCAACTCAGCAAGCAACATACCTAACTCATCATCAGTTAATGCATCATTTACTATCACAGGATATGTTGAGTTAGTTCCAAGAAACACATACCTGAGCCCGGAGGGGAGTGCTTTAAGGTCCAATTTTGGCGAATTAAGCTCCGACCAATCGTCTGGATCGACTGAGGGTTGGCACTCGACCTTGGTGTGGTCGAGTGTAGTGCTCGAGTGTAGGTTGTCTGAGGCTGAATCGGGATACTCGAGCTCAGCTCTATCGAGTGTCATGGTCGAGTGTGTGGCTTCAAGCGTTTCTTCTTTTAATGGCTTGCATGAATCCAGCATTCTTTTCTAAACCTCTGTCTCTTTGTGCACGTACCCATCAGAACCATCTTTTGTTAAAGCAGTATCAAGATGATCTTCTTCCATTTACTCCTCGAACAGATCCTCTGAAAGATCGTCTATCTCTTGAACTACAAACAGCTGTCCTTCAATAGTTAGTTTCCTCATCACATCGCTGATGTTGAAGGTCATCTTGAAATCCTTCCCCAAATTAAGTTCAATTTCTCCTTTGGGTGCATTGATAACAGCTCCAGCAGTGGCCAAGAAGGGCCTTCCAAACAACAAGGGGTCTTTAGGTTCTTCTCTCATGTCAAGAACAACGAAATTTGTTGGGATTTCTACTCCTCCAACCTGAACCGGTAGGTCTTCTAGAATACCATGTGGAATTCTAACTGATCGATCAGCTAATACCAAGGATATCTTGCAGGTTTTGTACTTGTCAAATCCTAAACGTTTGGCAACCGTTAGTGGCATCAAGCTGATTGATGCTCCTAAATCACATAAGCAGCTTCTGAATGTGAGAGGTCCTAAGGAGCATGGAATCGTGAATGTTTTTGGATCATCGAGCTTCTTGGGTACAACTTTTCTTTGTATAACGGCACTGACCTCGTGTGTTAGCACAACCATCCCTTCAACTTCTTGTGTTCTGTGTTTGACTGCATCTTTCAAAAACTTCTGGTAAGGAGGCATTAGCATGAAAACATCCAGAATTGGTATCTTCACCTCAACGTCCTTCATCTGTTTTTCAAAGAGAGCATTGTATTTGTCTGCAATGTCCTTCTTGAATCTCTGTGGGAAAGGAAACTGGGGTTTGACGGGCGGTGGAGCGAACGGTTTTGGGTCTTTCTGCAAGTCACTCGGTTTTCTGGGCTCAGGAGGCGACACTCGACCAGAGGTTGGCCGAGTGTCAGGGTCGAGTGTCAGAGTTTTCGGCGGTTTCATGCTGATTTCTGTCTGTTCTTTGACCAAATCATCCTCCCCTTCCTGAATGGCACTGTCCTCAGTGGCGTCTATGTCCTCAGCACGGATTAGTATTTCACGGCCACTACGGAGTGTAATGGCGTTGGCGTGATACTCCTTAAGGTTCCGAACGGCTTTTCCTAGTAGTTGTCCTGTTGGTTTCACGGCTGATGAGGATCCCTGCTGGTTCTCGACATACTTAAGGCGGGCATTAAGAGTTTCAAACTTGCAGTTGAGGTCATTATGGGAAGCATCTATCTTAGTATGTACCTCATCAAATTTCCTTGTCATTTCAGAAGCAGTGGTTGTCTGTCCTTTCAGTATTTGCTGTAATATGTCCATGACCTCAGGTGTTTGTTGGGGTTGGGTTGTGTTGGTTTATTCGTAACCAGGTGGTATTGTGTGTTGGTGGTGATGAGTTTGCTGGTATTGTTGTTTTGGGATAAAGGGTTTGGGTTGTGGTTTGGGTGGGTATACTTGATCTTGAGGGTTCGCCACGTTGGTGTTTCTGTAGGAAAGGTTTGGGTTGGGTTTGTAGTTAATGTAAGGCTTGTAGTTGGTACCTTGATTCTGCACGAAACTGGCCTCCTCTTCTTGATCTTCGTCATCTCCAACCTCTTGTGACTCACTTACATGGTGCACCTACTTTTGGTGAACTGAGAGCAACCTATCGAGCTTGTCTTGTATGGTTTTGAGTTCCTTCCTACTAACCATGTCAGGATCGACTGTACCTCTAGGAGTTCGATCATAGTCTTCACTGTATTGGCCATCTGCTTGTGCTAAATTTTCGACCAGTTCCCATCCATCATCTATGTCCTTGTTCAGAAAGTTTTTGTTGCTTGCATATCTAGTAACATTCGGATTTTGGGGAGAACTCCTCTGTAGAGAGTGCTAAGAAGTGACTCAGTAGTAAACCCATGATGAAGACACTGGGATTGGTACATCTTGAATCGTTCCCATGCCTCAGAGAATGTCTCAGAATGGTTTTGCTTAAAACCGGATATAGAATTGCGAAGTTTCGCGGTTCTGGAGTTGGAGAAGAATTTGCCAAGAAACGCTTGTTTACAGGCGTCCCAGGATGTAATAGACCCCTGGGGCAAGTGTTTTTCCCACAAGTGTGCTTTGTCTCCAAGAGAGAAAGGAAACAACCTCAGCTTTAAAGCATTTTCACTGACCCATTAATCTTTGTCAAACTGGTTAGTCTCTCGAACTCGTCTAGATGATCCAGAGGATCCTCGGAAGGCAAACCATGAAACTTGCTATTCTGGACCATGGGGATCATACCACTTTTAATTTTGAAGTTGTTGTTGGCAATAGCTAGTGGAACAATTCCATTGCGTTGTGTGTGAATACTGGGAGCATCACCAGCTCCAATGTGTCTTATGCGCCTAGGTCGAAATCCTAGGTCAGTAGCTTGCACGTGGTCCTCCATGTCTACCTGATCCGGAAACTCTTCGTTCAATCTGTTCCGCTGTTCCCGCAAGTGTTCACGAGGTAAACAGTCTATGTTGTCAGAGTAGGGAATGAAATCTTCACAACCACGGGATCTGGTATTCATGCAGGTGTGTTTTTGGCAGTGGAAAACGACACTCGATCAAGAGTGTTTTGGTCGAGTTTTCTGGGAACAGAGAGAAATCAAGATACTCGAGCTTAGACGGTCGAGTGAGTTGATCAAGTGTTCCTGAAAACAGACAAAAAACGAAGTTTAGAATGTAGTTATAAAACTTAGTCTCAGGAAAGTAAAAATCCTAATTGTAGCTAACTATGACCCAGTTGGCAACGGCGCCAATTTGATAACAAGGTTTTTGCGTGTTTCTCAAATACCCTACTGTTATGTAATCAATTGCAGGACAGTATGGTGTCAATCCACTGGGTGAGTAACTAGCAATCGGGATGCACTCTACTTATCCTAATCTAAGCCAGATTCGATTTTAGTGAGTAGAAATTTAATCTAGATGTGAGTGAAATGCTTAAAACGAAGTGCAAAAAAAAAACAGAATGTAAAAACAGAGCAGGAATAAAACAGAGTAAAGTGCAAAACAGAGTAATTGTAAAACAGAGTGTTAATTTAAAAAACAGAATATTAAAGTTCACGAAAATTCAATGGAGAAAAGGGGTTCTTGAGGTTAAGGATCAATGATTATGGTATTCCTAGGGGTTCCAGACTTGTTTATCAACCTATTCAGATGACCTCTAAGCAAAGAATCACAAAGTAATCACATTCATTCTCATGCAATGGGACCTCTCTTGAACAACAACCCGACTTGACTCTCGCCAACGATTAGAAGTTCAAGAGGCATTAAGTATGGACCTTACAAAGCCTAATAACACCCTAAACAATCAATCTCTTGAGCCAGGCGATGTTATCTTAACCTAAGCATCTTCAAGTGATTCCCCAAACGCCTCTCGGGGGGGATTCGCCAAGTAATCAGATTTCAATTGATCAGGAAGAAATAAGCATTAAGGACACTTAAATTAAAGAGATCTAAGACCTTAATTAAACATAAACAAATCTGAAAATCCCTAAGTTTTCCCCTAGTCTCACCCTTTCCTCAAGAACCCTAATTTAACTTACTCAGAACTCATGAAGTAAAGCATAAATTCAGAATCGAAAATCAATTGCATTAACTTAAATATGAGAATTCGATATTGCTTTTAGAGGATCGAAAATTGCTGGAAAATATCATATATTAAAAGTGGAAATTCTACTACAATTTATATATCAACAAAGATCTTAAGTCTTAAAGAAAAAAAAAGGAAAATTACTTAGAAAGTAAAAAGGGAAATTGCTTAAAGAGAAGAAAGGAAAATTCCCTAGAAAGAGAAATGAAAAATTCCTTGAAAAGAAAAAATGGAAAAAGACTAAAACATTATTGGGCTTGCATAAGTGGGTATTAATGGACCCTTTTCACAAAGAAGATCAAAAAGTCAACTCTGGCGAAAAAGTCAACATTCCGGTGTGAAGAACCACTCGACGATGGTCGAGTGTCATGCTCGAGTGTCATACTCGAGTGCCAAATCTTCTAGATCACATCCTGAACTTCAACTTCAGGCCAGCCGATTCCTCATTGGTCTTCTTGTAATCTGAAATACTCCATGATAAGCTCCAAAAAGTGCCTAAAATTACCTTTTATGCAATGTATGCAATGCCCAACACTAAATATGCAAATTATGCCTAAAAAACCTAAAACAATGATAATAATGCAAGTATGAATATAAAACATATTAAATAAAGCCCCTAAAATGTGGTAAAATGCAGACACATGACATATATCTGCAAATGCTCAGATTCAATTTCTACTTAGAAATTGAAGCTAGTATAAATTTAAAGATCCCGATCCATTCGTATCTAGATGTTTAAATTAGTTGGCGAGCTTTTATATTTGTAGAGTTAGTCAGATTGGCTTAGATTACTTTTCGGTATCAAAGACAAAGTTTTGCATACATCTTATTCCCTATCTATGATAAGAGTTCTTATTTATCTGGGTTGTATTTCATGCTACCTAGGAAGATATATGATTTCATGTTAGCTATATTAAAAATAAAATAAGAGGTATTTAATAAATTAGCTTTTCTTTTTCTCATACTTCCTTTGCATCTCTTTTTGATTCTAACCAAAAAAATGTATCAATAATACCCGAGTTTTACTTGAATTTTATGGGTTTACTTGAATTTGAATTTCGGTGGGAAAGCATTAATTATTTAATCAAGCTGACTTCTCTATTGTTTGACCAAGTTAAAAACAAAAGCAAACAAAAAATCCAATGATAGTAATCTACGACTAATTCCACTGGGCCGGCCCAATAAAGAACTTGGAGACAAAGCTCACTTGAAAGCTAAATGGACCTCAAAGCCTGATCCAACAAAGAAGTGAAACTAATAGAAAACCGAATTTGTCATGTGCGCGTAAATCTCCGCCTAACTTTGACCGATCAACCTCGAAGTCCAACGGACGAACGGTGAGGATTGACCGATCAGCATCGTCTTCTTTTCAGCAAAAGAGTCCTTAACATCGGCTGAATCCAAAATTCAACCACTCCTTTTCGTGTTGTCATCACGCTCCATTCCATTCTCCATCTTTCCCTTTGACTTTTCACTTCAATTTTTCTGTATCAGATTTCGACGATGGCAGCGAAAATTTCCCAGCTGGCTTGTTTCTCATCCACCAATCGCCAACTTCACTTTCAGAGCCGATCGTTTCCATGCCCTAGGCTTCAGGTAAACTGCTCGAGTATCCCCTCGAAAAAGACATCTCGGTTTGGTTACGTTCATGCCCAATTCTGTATTTGTTATATTTTCCTGATTGCTGCCAAAATGTTATGTACTTGATTGATTTTTGTCGTACTCGACATTAGCTTTTTAGTTTCCTGGAAATGGTGCTTCTTAGGACTTAAATTGCTTCCCGCTTCTCTCGCTAAATTTGTTGGAATGTTGAATGATTTTACGATGTATGTAATAATTCTTACATTTTCTGATAAAGTATTAGATGTTTCAAACAATCATATCTAGTTCGTTGGTTGTCTCTATGTGCTTGTAATCCTGTGTTGAGCTATCCTCTAGATATTCTGGAACTGATAGGGTCACTAGTGACTAATTCCCTTCAAATTTGTACAGTCTTTTGTAGTTAGAAGCGTTGATGCGAATAGCTCAGCAACTGCATCTTCCGAGAAATCATCAGCTTCTCTAAGCTATACAGCTGATGTCTCAAAACCTTTTGTGGAGAAAACATCGACACCTTTTTCCACTGTGGATGAAAATGCCACCAGTAAAGTGGAAACGACAGAGCCAGCAGATGAATTTGTCGCCACACAACCTAAAAGAGCAGCAAAGATTCACGACTTCTGTTTTGGCATACCATATGGTACTACTCTGCGACTCCCAAACTCAATTTCAAATCTTAGCAGTCTGAGCTGCTTTTTGAAACTTTTCAAGTCCTTTAATTCCCATATGAGAGTATTTATTGTCGGGGTTAGCCCTGGGCATTCGGGTACCCGGACCCTATCGGGTCGGGTCTTTCGGGTTTCAGGTATTTCGGGTTTAGACATAGAGGACCCGATCGGGTATTTTTGAATTTCGGGTTCGGGTCGGGTTTAATATTTTGTTAAAGACCTGATTGATACCCGAACATATATAAATTTCGGGTTCGGTTCGGTTCCAGGTCGGGTATTTACAAAAGTTAACTAAAATCAAATTCTTTTCCACGCTTTAATTGCCGACGCTTGAGTAAAATGTGGTTCAACCAAACCAATATATGAAATCTTCGGTTATTTTCGGTTTAATTTCGGGTTTCGGGTTTTACCCGAAACCCGAAATACTTTAACCTACATATCCGATTGGGTATTTAATAAGGGTATAATGCCCAGCGCTAGTCGGGGTAACTCGTTGGTATTAAATCTGCTACATAAATGACACTTTTTCAGGTGGTCTCGTTATGAGTGGAGGGCTTCTTGGATACGCTTTTTCAAGAAATCTTACAACCTTAAGTACTGGTGTCCTCTATGGTGGTGGCCTTCTAGCCCTTAGTATATTGAGCTTGAAGATTTGGCGACAGGGAAAATCTAGTTTCCCTTATATACTAGGACAAGCAGGTAATCTTCGTTATTGTCTCCAGGAACAACTAATAGCCTTTTTGATTAATCACTACTATCTATCTGGTATCTTACGCATGATAAGTGGGTATATGAAAATCTATGCAAGTATACTGTGTAATACTAAGAAGAGGTCATCTTGGTTCAAAGATGAATGTCTATTTCTGTTATCTATGAAAGCTTTTGTGCTTACTCATTCTTCGATACCCTGAAAATGCAGTGCTTTCAGCTCTTGTCTTCTGGAAGAACTTCACAACTTATTCTGTGGTATTTATAATCTTTGTGATCATGCTGATAATTAAATTTTTCTTGCTCGACTTCAATTTGATGTGTGATGTTCTACTTATGCAGACAAAGAAGCTGTATCCATCAGGGCTTTTTGCTGTTGTCAGGTAAGAATTCTTTATTTTGATATACAACAGAATCTATATATGTACATATCTCCTAAGAAATTTCATGTAACAGTGTATTTTTCATTGCAGTGCTTGCATGTTGTGTTTTTATTCATATGTGGTGCTTTCTGGAGGAAACCCACCTCCAAAGAAAAAACCATCGGCTAGTCCTTCATACTGAACATATAGGTTAGATTTCGAAATATGAATATATTCTCTTTTGACGACTCTATTGTGCTTAGGAAAATCCTGGTGTAATTTATGCTTTCGCAGTCAGATAACTTATACGTGTTTGTGACCTCCCTTTCCAGTGATCATAATCTAAAGTTTTGTTTTTCTCGCTGCTGACATCTGCTATGGTTGTCTTTTTTCTTAAGCAAACTCGAAATGTTTGATGCAAAGCAAAATCATTTGTTGGCTTACAAGTAAACAAAACCTTAAAAGTCTTTAATTGGAATGAACCTTTGGGAGGCCAAACAAAAGGTTCATTTGGTTGTTGAATTATTACCAACTTGTGGATCCAACATTTCAAATAGAACTATTCGAACTTAAACATGAAACTCTTACCAAAATAAAGGTGAATTCAGAACAAGAAAACAAAAAATGATTCTAGTTAAGCAAAGCTGAGTCTTATCAAGAAACAGATCCAACACCAAAATTTGATTATCGAGTTGCTTGTGCCTGTGTGTGTTCCAAAAGCTGGTTCACTAACTTGTAAGTCCGTCCTGATAGGCCTTTTGTGTGGTTTATTAACTGCTCATGCCTGCATTAAGATAGGAATAATACTACAATTGTTAAATTATCCGACATCAATTATTACGAAAGAATGATTTTATAGATTTCGTATAAAGATTTATTCTGCTTACACGTTGGGTTGAGTTGGCTCCATGACTACAGTTCCCGACTCGGAATCAATCTTGGCATCAAGCTTGGAGGTGCGGATTAGGTTGACAATCCATCTCTCGGCGTCCTCATAGTTAAGATTCAATTTTTCAGCAAGCACCCTGACAAGGCCACGATAGACTCAATATGAGTACAAAGTTAAACCACGCAACCTCCAAAAATCTTTGAGCAAAGTTCAATTCATGAAAATCTAGAATGTCAAGAGATTTGGAAACAATATAAACTTATCTGAGAGTGAGAACTTACCCCATGTCTATCCTTTGATGAATTTTGCAATAGGTTTCGAAGATAAAAAGGCGGGCATTTTCAAGAAACTCATCTCTGAGCGGCACTGTTGAAAAATTGCCATCCTCAACTCGCTTACCAAGGAATGGATCATTCCCAATGACCTGCGTTATATTAAAATAATATTAATAAGTACACATCTGCGCCATCTTCCAAAATACATATATACATTTGAACTTCGTTACCTCTTCACACTCTTTCATCTTTTTCTGAGCCCCATCAAAGTCATAATTGACAAATACACATGCCAGGAACTCGATAATAGGATCTTTGTAGGAGTAGTGCTCTTGCTGAATGACCTTAATGAATTCTTTTAGTTGAGGTCTTCTCCTTTTGTTGACAATGAAAGCAGTTGCCAAGTAACGCAACAAGTGTGGAGCACTAGTTTGGATGGCATTCAGATACCTGAAGTGGTAAATGAAATGAGTAATTATACAGCACTGCAGTATGGAAAACAAAGCGTATTACTTTTCAGCAAATGCCCATACACAATGCACAATCCTAAGATGCTTGTAGATAAAAAGAAAGTAAAGACATTCTGACTAGTGACAAGGCATCACTTCTTTGCATTCAATCATGCTTATCTTACCAAACAGGTATTAAAGATAAGAGAACAATA
>JAKUCM010005526.1:0-52689 GCA_023374145.1 Lepidium sativum
GTTAAAAATAGAGGTGAGTTGAAGTAAATTTACTTTATGTGAGTTTACTTTAAGAATGTAAAGAATCACTTTTTCTCCTACCGGGGGTTTAAACTTCCTTGCGAGCCACATTGGTGAGCCTCTCAAACTCCCCGAGTACTAATAAGTGTCTTAGATGGATGCAGCTTGCACTCTATTGATGTGAATTAAGATCAGCCTTTACCAAAGTCGATTTTCATCTCTGAGGGTGAGTTCCCTGAAGCTGAAATATCAATCCTTTTTCCATGGCTTCCACCGCCTTGCTGCTCTTGTAACAAATGGGGCTATGGTTCGAACAAAGCCCAAACCAGTGATAACAAGTATTTTGCAGTGTGATGTTGAAATAGTCGCATCCTCAGTTGCTTGCTGAATTTTCCCCTGTCTTTGTTGATCACTCAATCCCCTCTCAGGAAGCGATTAAGCATGTACCAACATCTCTTAGTACTAAGCAAAAACAACCTGCAAAAGAAACCAAAACAGTGTATAAGGATGTAATCCTTGCCAAGCCTCAGACTACAAACATTAGTCAATTGCAAAGCATTGAAGGTGATAAATCTGAATGGCAACAAGTTAAGAAGAGTGGTAAATGATCACCTTGACAATATATGGTCCCGATACTACCTAGGTGTAGCTCTCCTTCATGTTTCCAAGTATTGGAAAACATCCGGGAATAAGGAGAAATAGTTGAGAATGATGACATTGTGAAACAAGTCATAAATAAAACCAAGGACGGAAAGGGAAAGAAAAACCCTTCGAGAATCCGTACAAAGGATCTTGCCATTGCAATTAGTCAGAATGCAGCTAAAAAAGTTCCTCATAAAAGCAATGATGTCTTTTTTTCTCTTGGAACTTGTGTAGGTTCAACTCTCCACGTAAACACGCAGTAGTTCATAAGTGGATAAGGGAACCAAAACCTACAATCTGTTATGAATGTTAGCATACCAGGATGGACAATAATCTCTAACTATGAACATCACCGTTTGGGAAGGATTTAAATATGTGCTTCAAATTATGTGCAGCTGACACTTATGGATAGAAGTGCACAACAAGTCGTAGTTCGTGTGCAACTGATTGTATCTGCCTCTATTTTTATTTGCACAACAGTATATGCTTCAAACATTGAGCAAGATAAGCGTATTTTCTGGAAGGAGTTAAAGGATATTAAGAATCAGTTTCAACACCTTGATTTGCCATGGATCCTCATAGGTGACTATAATGAAGAATTGGCCTCTAATGAGCACCCTCGTGTTGATGAGTACTACATTGACCACACATGGATGCATAATTTCTAGAACATGATAACTGTGATTTATTGGACCTTGCAAGTATTGGTACATTATACACTTGGTGGAATAAGTAGTCTAGTAATCCTATTGGAAAGAAACTCGATAGAGCTCATATAAACCCACTCGACTAAGTAGGTTCCTTTACTTTTTGCTCATTTCGAAATTGCAAGGATCTATGACCATGCAAGATGCCTTATTCGTCTCACGTCTGATCAATCGTCTACTTGTAAACCATTTTGGGTTTTCAATTTCCTCGTGTCTCTTGAAAATTTTTTATCGATAGTACAACAAGTTCGGGATAAGTCTCCGCCGTTATTTCATTCTCGTGTTGCTTTGTATCTATTCCATAGGATGCTCAAACTGCTGAAACCAGTTCTTCGTGAGCTAAATAAATTACAGTATGGGGATCTATCTATACACACTAAAGAGTCTTATCATGACCCATGCCAACTACAAGATGAGGTCCTACGTAATCCCACAGCTGCTTTTCAGGCAGTTGTCGAAGCCTCTACAGAATGGAAGCATTTTGTTCTTGTTGAAGAACAGTTTTACCGGCAGAAGTCACGTATTCAATGGGTGAATGTAAGAGACCCAAACACATAGTTCTTCCTCCGTACTGCACAATTGCGAGTTTCCAGGCAAGCAATCAAATCTATTACCATAGATTTTGGGCAAACAGTAAGAAAGATTGAGGATATTAAACATGAGGCTGTAGAATATTTCAAAGCTTTTTTGTGAAGCCCCATTGCAGCTCCGAACAATGATTACACCAGCAACAAGGATGATCTCTTTGATTTTAGATGCTCCCTAGATTCAGCTTCTCGACTGGTTGCACCTATCACATCTGATGAGATCTTTGCTATTTTATACTCAATGCCACTGAATAAAGAACCAGGCCTCGATGAATTGCCCAGAGGAGAGCTTCGAATTCTGCATGTAGAGGAGAGAGGCTCCGTCGAATCCGTTGTGCTCCCATGTTGGCACCAGTTATGTCATATGGAAAACAAAACCACCCCATGCCAGAATGTATATATGAATCTTTTCAAGAGGTGTCTACCATGCATCGGTATCTAGTAAAAGATAAATTTCTTGATACGGGCAATGAATTATATCATTTGTCTAAATCACCATTTTTGGCTTGACCTACATAAACTCCTTTTCGGGCTTAAAGAAATATTAACCTTGACTGAATTCTTTTTTCTCTTTTAAGTTTTTAATACTTTTGTTTATATCTTTTTTTTTTTTGTGGACTTTTAGTTTTTATAAAATTTGGACCGGGACACTTTTTTGTTAATTATATTGAGAATGACACACTTATTTTCTTAATTAAATATGAACAAATTTATGTAAAAACTGAAATAAAAAAAGCATGGGCCACGACTCCTAATACTTAACTACTTGCATCTGCCACTATATTAGAAAATGTTATCCCACATTGGAAGTTTGAAAGGATTCTCTCTTATATATAAGATATGAGTCTCTTCACTCATTGTCAATTGAATTTGAGTTGGAAGCCCATTAAAGCCCACGATCTACGATGTCCAACCCAATTTGTCTCCAAAATTGGTCCAATTATCGACAATCCAGGCCCAAAATTGGTGTCGCCGATCCATGATTCATCCCCAAACATATCAAGATCAATGACCAAAAAGTCATCATCTCAAGGGGGCGTATTAGGAAAAATCATCCGACCTTAGAAGTTGGAAGGGATTATAACTAGTATACATAAGATATGAGTCTATCCACTTATTGTCAATTGGCTTTGAGTTGGAAGCCCATAATTTAATATACTACTATTAAGGTATCCTTATTCTCTATAAGAGGATACTTCATCTATTGTATTGATTGGTTGTCGCTTTGTATTCTTCGGATTTGGGATATAGCAGTTAATCGAATTTTGTCCATAGTGTTCTAGTGTTCTCTTTCAGGTTTTTGTTTTGGTTGGTTCTCGGTATGGGTTTGTGTTGATCTCTTCTTTGGGTTTAAACTTCAGATGTAACACCCGTCTCCCGACACTTTGAGACACGTGTCACTCTGTGCCAAAACATTCAATTTTTATTTAATAACTAAGATGGTCCCAAAATCTTACATAAAATCTCTCGAATAAAAATCATTAAAATAAAGAAAATAACGAAGAAAATGTCTTACAAAATAAATAATTGAAATAAATAACTTCAATGAAAAAGGGAGACTTGGCAGCTACTCTTATTCCTAGATCCGATCTGGAAAAAAGGGGAAAATGAGGGGGTGAGTATAAATACTCAGTGAGGAGATCACTTCTGCCCACTGAGGCTCAAAGTTCTAACTTAATACTAAACATTGTATATCCTAAGCATAGAAAGCAATCATGTGCAACTTGTGTATTTCAACAAGTTGTACCAATCAGGCTGGTCTGCTAGTAGCAGCCAACGTCGCACACATCGGCTCCACCATACTCCACGATGGCTTTGGAGCCCCTCGGTTGGGAGACCACGGTCCGTAACTCGATCCTCCCTAGCTCGTCAGCAGTTGGGCTGAAGCGGTCCCGTCGGCTCACTCCAGACCATTGTCTCTTTTCTACGGGGATTGTGGGCCCGTAGCCCAATTCCTCCGCGTCACCACTTTTTAAGAGACATCGAGACTATTATCTCTTTTCCATGGGGATTGCCGGCCCGTAGCCCAATTCCTCCGCGTCAGCACTTTTTAAGAGACATGTCATTTACTCATTTACTCATTTTTTATCAACTTACTTTTTATCAAAACATTAAATATATCACCTCTTATGAGATGCCTCAACAAATACATATTTTAATTATTTATATATTATATAATAATTCAAACAACTATCATATTTCCAAACATTCACAAAAATCCATAAAATATTATCTAAGAGTTATATAATATTTAATATATGATTAAAAATATTCTAATTAAAAATTTTTAATTTCTAGAATAAATGAGTTTAATATTAAATTAAAACTAAAAGTCTCGCAGATCATATCCTCACCTAGATTGGTCGGTGACAGATTCAAAAACGCAGCCAAAAACAAAATCAACAACTTTCACAGCAGAAATCTTCACACACAAGCAACCAGACAGAACAAGGGTTCATCAGTCAACAAAACAGATGATTCTTGCTGACCAAACAACGACATTACAGATCAGATCTTACCTAGATTCAAAGGTTCGACGGTTATGTTGCGTTCCTGAATGTTCACTTTATCTAAATCCAACAAAAAACTGACTTTCCTTGCAAAGATCTAGTCAGAAAACGACCCCAAATATGCCAAGTCGAACACAGTAATTAGAACAAAACTCATAATTCTCTAAGTCTGGAAAAAGAGACTGAGTTGATGTCTTACCTTAAACTCAGTGTAACTCTCCCAATACTACTTTGATCAACGATCCGTTTGAAGCTACAGAAACTTGAGAGAAAGATCTTTCCAGAACTACCAAAATCATCAATAGGAGATTAGTATCAGATTAGTTATGGGCCTTGAAATTTAGTGGTTCGAACTGGATTTCTTACCATCTGGAGGGTGCTCTAGGTTTATCAATCAACTTCGGCAGTGGAGATACTTGCTAAGAGGCTCGAGTTTGAAGATTTCAGAAGAGGAAGAAGCCTAGGCGGCGCCGAGTTGGTGTGTTTAAGTAGGAGAACAAATTAGGTTTTGGTGCTAGGTTGAGAAGATGCATCTTTCCTTTTTTTTTTTCTCAAAAACTTATCTCCCTTGACAATTCTTTTATTGGGCCTTATGGGCCACGAAATTAATTCATTGACCCAAGGTTGGGTCTCACAATTCTCCCCCACTTTTAGGAATTCGTCCCCGAATTTGGTATGTCCATTGTTATGCTCTCTTCCTTGAAAAGCTCTGGATAATCTTTCTTCATCTCCTTTTCTGACTCTCATGTTAGTTCTTGAATACTATCTCTCTTCCAGAGAACCTGAAACCGTCTTACTCTTCTTGCTAATGGAGCTAACCTCTCTCCGATCTACAATTGATACCGGTTTCCCTTTAACCGACAAATCAGACTCCAAGTCCTTTGGTGGCTGTGAGATAATGAGCTCTGGCTCTTTGATCATTTTTCTAAGCACAAACACGTGAAAAACATTATGAAATGCTGCAAGCTCATATCAAGCCGATACGCAACAGCTCCAATTCTTTGAGTAATGGGGTATGGTCCCATGTACCTTGGCTTCAGCTTCCCTCTCTTAGCCCAACGGTTCACACCTCTGAACATTCTCATCTTCAGGTACACTAAGTCGCATATCTCAAACTCCAAACTCTTTCGCCTTTTATCCGCATAACTTTTCTGACGGTCATGAGCTTCTGCTAACCTCTTCTTAAGGATCTCTATATGTCCCCTCGTCTCCTTAATTATTGCAGGCTTCATGTTTTGGCGCTCCCCCACTTCTGTCCAACAAAGTGGAGTGCGACAAGGTCGTCTATAAAGAGCCTCATATGGAGGAATGCTTATGCTTGCATGATAACTGTTATTATAAGCAAACTCTGCTAATGGTAAGTATTGTTCCCAACGACCTCTCCAATCCAACATGCAAGCTCTAGGCATGTCCTCCAACGTCTGAATCGTCCTCCCAGATTGACCATCTGTCTGCGGGTGATATGCAGTACTCATCTGCACCTTGGTCCCTAAAGCCTTCTGAAATGCACCCCAAAAATTTGATGAAAACTTTGGATCTCTGTCTGAGACAGTGCTCACCGGAACACCATGCTGTCTAACTATCTCTTCAACATATCTATGTGTTAAGCGTTCAGCAGTGTCCTTCTTGTTGATCGCTAAGAGATGCGCAGACTTCGTTAGTCGGTCTACAATTACCCAAATTGTGTTCCGCTTATTTACTGTCCTTGAAAGATCGTTAACAAAATCCATAGTCACCATATCCCATTTCCATTCGGGTAATGGTAAACTCTGAAGAAGTCCACTCGGAACCTGGTGTTCTGCCTTCACCAACTGACAAGTCGTGCATTTTGCCACCCAATCTGCTACATCTCGTTTCATTCCGCTCCCAGTGGTAATACCGCTTCAGATCCTGATACATCTTGGTAGAACCCGGATGAATAGAGAAATGTGACTGATATGCTTGCTTTAATATATCTCCCTTCAGAACTTTGTCATCAGGAACACAAACTCGACCCCTGAAGACATATGTTCCATTCTTTGTGGTGTCAAAACCCACAACTCCAACAAAACTGACTTTAGTAAGGATGCATCACTCTTTTGCGCCTCGCGAATCCTCCACAACAAATCTGCTTGGTTTATTGATTTGAGGCCTAAAACGTCATCCTCTACAAATACTTCACAAATTCTGAGGCTAGATAACATTACTCCTAGCTCTTGCACTTCCTTTGTGCTTGACGCATCACTCCTTCTCCTGCTTAATGCATCTGCTACCAGATTAGCTTTTCCCGGATGATAAGCGATATCCACATCATTGTCCGCCAACAACTCCACCCATCTCCTCTGTATAAGATTTAGGTCTGCCTGAGTAAAGATGTACTTCAGACTTTTGTGGTCTGTAAACAATTGTACCTTTTCTCCATACAAGTATGCTCGCCAGACCTTAAGAGCAAAGACCACAGCTGCAAGCTCCAAATCATGGGTAGGATAGTTGACCTCATGTTTCCTCAACTGTCTAGAGGCATAAGCAATCACCTTACCCTCTTGCATAAGGACACATCCAAGACCAGTTTTTGACGCATCTGTGTAAACTACATATGGTAGACTACCCTCGGTAGTACCAACACAGGCGTCTTAGTCAAACGTTCTTTTCAAACTATCAAAGCTCTGCTCGCACGCTTTAGACCACTCAAAACGTGCTTCCTTACACGTTAGTTGTGTCAACGGCTTCACTAAGCTGGCGAATCCCTCCACAAATTTCCGGTAATAACCTGCAAGCCCTAGAAAGTTACGTACCTCAGTAGCACTCTTAGGTCTAGGCCAATATGAAATCGTGCAAATCTTCTTTGGATCTACTGCAACTCCTTCTTCTGTCACAATGTGGCCTAAAAATCCAATTCTCTTCTGCCAAAAGCTGCACTTCTTCAACTTAGCATATAATTGATGCTCCCGCAATGTCTGCAACACATTACTTAAGTGTTCAAGATGCTCTTCATTACTTCTAGAGTATATCAGAATGTCATCAATGAACACAATAACAAACTTGTCTAGATATTCCCAAAACACGTTATTCATCATTTCATAAAAGCAGCAGGAGCATTCGTCAAACCAAAAGGCATCACTGTGAACTCATAGTGCCCGTAACGTGTTCTGAACACCGTCTTTTTGATGTCATCTCCAGCAATAGAAATCTGATGATAACCGGATGCCAAATCAATTTTTGAGAACCAAGACGCTCCTTGCAACTGGTCCAACAGTTCATCAATTCGAAGAAGCCTAGGCGGCCCCGAGTTGGTGATTTTAAGTAGGAGAACAAACTAGGTTTTGATGCTAGGTTGAGAAGATGCATCTTTCCTTTTTTTTCTTTCTCAAAAACTTATCTCCCTTGACAATTCTTTTAACGGGCCTTATGGGCCACAAAATTAATTCATTGACCCAAGGTTGGATCTCACATCAGATCTCCTTCCCTTTTTCTATTCTAGCGGGTCTTCTCAGTGGCATATATATCTTGAAAGGTAGTTTGTCTCTGTTCTCGCGGTGGTTATGGTTGTCGGTGGCTTTTGTGGATACCGAATCACATCTTATCCGAAAATGGGTGGGTTTAGTTCTATATAATTACCTTATTGGGTCTTGTTTGTCTTACCTATTGAGTATAGGTCTGGATCAGGAAAAACCTGATATCCACGAGTACCTTAATGAACTCGAAATAGTGCTCGTATTTTTCAAAGTTGCAAAGTTTCAAGTAATCAATTTATTCAAGTCGAATTATTGGTCTAATTTTAGATTTATACGCTAGCTCGAGTCTATTTTAAAGTATCATATTAGTTTTTGTCTAATCAGGTTTAATTTTTGTATTTTGTGATGAAGTCCAATTTCGGGTATTTTGGTTAGTTCGGGTCTAATTTTGGATATTTTGGTTATTTCAGATCCATATACCCAGGCCCTGAAAATATATTTAAAATTTTGGGTTTTGTTTTTATATTCTCACATCTATACCCCAAACCAATCCGAATATAAAACTACTCAAACTATACTAACCTAAAATATGTTTCAGTTTCAATATCCAAATAAGTTAGATCCGAGGACTTGAATATCTGACTTGAACCCAACATAAATCCCAAATATTGAGGCCTACTAGTGAGCATAATGAAGTAAGTGCACATGAGCCTTTTAACTTTAATGAGGATCGCCGAAAGTCACAATAATAAGTACAACCATACTTTCCTCTTCGATCACTTATAAATGCTCTCGCTTCAACATTATATATTTATTATACGGTATGCAACTCATATTATCTATACTCAAAAGCAAATATATTTTCTGGTGTTCATAATTAGAACAAGTGCAAACCTCTGTGCAGCTCTGAAATTTCATATGATTGGGATTATCTGGCTAGCTAGTTGTCATATAAAATCAAATTTATAAAGATTTGATGTTGTTTCGTTTAAGAACCTAAATACAATATATATATATATATATATATATATATATCCTTTAGCTTCATCTGTCTCACAATGGTATCATCATGTGTCTCTCTATGTTGAGAGCTTTAAGTTTAGATTTGTTTTTTGGTCCAATATCTATGTTGATTCTTGTATTGTATCAAGCAATTTCTTGCTTAGAACCGAAACCATTCCTTTGGTAAGAACTTGAATTTCAACCAATCTCTAAATACATACAACTTTTTGGGTTACAAAATTTCCCTTGTTGGATGATCAAAGTATTACATTACATCTGTTGAACTACCAGTATTGGTAACACAAACAATCATTTTAATAAGACACATTTTCTTTTTAAAAAAACAATACAAAATTAATACGAACAAAATCCAGAGTCGACATTAATGTAACAGAAAAGTGAGAGAACTCGTCTTTCTCCTTTGAGTAATTTGCAAAGCGAGTACATCAGCGTAATAGTAACCAAGTCACAACCCAAAAGAAGCCAAAACAAAAAAAAAAAACAAAAAATACAAATGAAGAGATTACTTACCCCACCTAAAAGCAATATACTTCTAAACTCACCCCGAAATTTCATAAAAAGTCAAAAAAATCCATATGTACATTGAAATTGGAGTTGGCATGTTTGTTGAAATCATAGCACAAACATCAAAAAATCTGACAGCTTTGGCTTTGTCATGTTTTTGATTTTATAATGCCAATATCTCCCTCACCTGACTACTACTCAACTACACACATACACTCATCATTAGACCTTTTTCTATTAACCCACTCATAAAGATGACTACAAACAAACAATGTGTGAAAATTATACCCACACTTCTCTCTTTCTAGAAAACTTCATTATAAAACAACAAAACCTTTTGTAATAATAAAAAAAAAGACGAACTTTCTCTCGTCTACACTTTCCCTCAAGAGTATATACTTCAATAAGCCTTTTATGGCTTTTTCCTCTTCAGCTAGAACTTGTTGTTTGTTCCTTGCTTCTCAAGCAACACTGTTTCTTCCCGACCTTATTACTAACAAGACAAATTGAGTTTCTCATGATCTTTAGACATAATAGTCATCAGAGATAAGTTATATACCTGTATGATCTTGTTCCTGTTCATGATGCCACCATGCAAAGACTGAACTCATACTTAAACTTATACTCAAACTCAAAAAGTCATGATTTCGTTTTCTCTGACAGCAATAAGATTGATATTCTTTAAATCTCGTAGATGTTGTAGAATCTCATGCAGTAAATGTACTCCTTTGTCTCCTTTTTTCAATGAACCAACACAATGTCTTAAGAATTCTCTGTCTGCTTCTAGAGCTTCTAGTCTCTCGTAAAGCTCATCCACTTCTTCTTTCACTATCACAATAGCACCATTCTCCGATTCATCTGTACCGTTTTCCTGGTGTTTTTCGTGATGGTTTCCGTTACCTAACCCGTATTCCATCTCTCCATCGACTGCATCGAACAAGGGAAGTAATCTCTTTGACTTGATAATTCTGTGCTTCCCATTTGTTTCCTTGCCATGATAATTCCCATTTCCGTTGATGCTACCATTTTTCGAAAACGTTAGAACTTCCTCCTCCTCCTCCTCCTCCTCCTCCTCCTCCCCCTCCTTCTCTTCATCATTCAGCGCCAAGAGTTTCTCTTCAAGAAACTTTAATCTCCCAAGAATCGAAAGCCTCTCTCCTTCATAATCATCTAAACACTCATCAAGACGAAGCACAACATCAACAGGCGTGTCCTCCATATCATTCTCTCCATACTTGTAATCTGAAACCCCTTTAATGTTCTTGTGCTGTAACTCTCCGTCGTGCACATCTAAATCGCCATGATTTCTATATGAATCCACAGAGGAATCTCTCATCCTCCTCCTCAACATCCCCATTTTCTCTTTAGCTTCATACTCTTCCAATTTCTTTCTATACACCTCTATCTCCTTCTCCAGCTCAGCGTTCTCTTTCTCTCGATTCACCATGAGCTCATTCAACAACTGTGAGGCTTCTTGATCGAACTCCACTTGCTCTTCCATCATTCTCTGATACTGCAACGCTTCCATCTGCATTGCTGCCTTTTCCTCCTGCAATCTATTGATCATCGCCATTGTCTCATTTGCAGCAACAGCAGACGCGCTCCTCTCTTCCTCCAGCTCCTCATACAAGGCGTTAAGCGCTTTTCTCTCTTCTTGTAACTCCAACTTAAGCTTCTCGATAGTGAGTACTCCTTCAGGATATTCAGTCCTCTCAAGGGATTCTATTTCCGATCCTCTTCGTTCTAGATGAAACATAGCATTATTATGTAGACTATGCAAGCTTTCCCTTAAGCCTGGAGTTTCTAGAAACCGCTCTTCGTTGATGTTCGTAATTGTTCTGAACTCCAGTGTACCCTCCTCTGCTTCATATGTTGGAAAAGGTTTAGAAATACATTAAAATCTTTCCAAAGTTCTTATGGATATAAGTTATGATTCTATTTCGTATATTCGAAGCAAATTACCATGATAATTGCCATCTTCGTTCTCAGGATTGAGTTGTTGAAATGGATTATCTCCGATTTGCTCGTGATCAGGAATCTCTGTACCTATTGAAACTTCTGTATCTGTTTCTTCGTCGTCGTTCTGCATTTGCAGTAAATCATCTGTCGAAGCATCTGCAATATACTCACCAAACTTACGAGTAAATAGAACGAAAATAATCAATAAGTTTGTAAATTTTTATTCAAAGTTACGCACAGAGTACCTAGATTTATCACCGCATCCTCCGGTTTCGATTCATCCGGCGAAGCAAATGCCGAAATTCCCTCTTTTTCCGCCGTAAAATCAGGCTCACCACCGATATCGAGGATAAAATCTCCGTCAACGTCAGAAATCTCTCGAACTTCCTCGCTCGGTTTGTAAAATTCGACTGGAATCAAATGGCAGTCGCCGTCGTCAATATAGAACTCGAGGTTTTTCGGCGCGGGTTCTGCAGTTTCAACCTCCATAGCCAGATCCACTTTGTTTTCCTCTTCCTTAACTTCTTTGTTACAGTCGAAACTG
Organism: Lepidium sativum; assembly: GCA_023374145.1. Taxonomy (NCBI): domain Eukaryota; kingdom Viridiplantae; phylum Streptophyta; class Magnoliopsida; order Brassicales; family Brassicaceae; genus Lepidium; species Lepidium sativum. Next base: position 11,911 of record JAKUCM010005526.1, read on the forward strand.
GATACATAACATGAGAATTCTTCCTCGGTATCATCATCATCATCAACGGTAGCGTCGCTGATAACTTCTTCTTCTTCCTCCTCTTCTTCAATTTTTTCAGGAGATTGCTGAACAATTTCAATTACTGTATTCTCTGAAAGAAGCTTCTCCTCTGTTTCTTCTTCCCTTTGTTCCTGAGAATCGTTCAAATTCACGGATCGTACGTTTTCTTCTTCTTCAAAGAAAAAGATCGCTCGAGATTTTTGAATAGGGAACTTACTGCCATTGTAGATTTGAGATTCATCTCTAATCGGATAACTTATAATCTCTAAATCGGGTTCAATCGGAGTACACAGTGACGAACCTATGTTTACGCAACGAGGAGGACGATCAGACAAATCCTTGGGAAATTCTACGAGATAATTCTTAGATTCTTCGACAGGTTTTGAATGACTGTAATCAAAGCTCTGTACTCTGGAAATCTCGAGAGCATGATCATGGCAGAGGAGATCTCTATGGGAAGGAGATTTACCAGAGGCGTCAAAGAAACGGTCGAGTCTGGAGCAGAAGAGACAAGGACGGTTGAGACCGAAATAATCGGCGAATCTAAGGATGAAATAAGAGAAGAGAGAGTTGAGAAGAATGAAGAAAATGAGAGACCATTCGAGGAAAGCGTAGACGAGAACGAGAGTGATGCGGTTGGTTTTGCGATGGATCAAAGTCGCGAATCTGTTGGCCGCCATGGAAGACAGAGAAGAAGCTTCAGAAGATGGCTTTGAGCAATATTTACAGAGAGATGGAGAGAATGTAAAAAGTGTGGGACGAAGTTAGGAAGCCGAGAAAGACTTGTCAGCTTAAGCTAAGACCATCCATATCAGTTAACTTGGTTCTTAAAAAAAAAACGAAGCTAATCAGAGTTCATCAGAAGGGAACCAGCAAGAGACGGATTCCCCACGTAACCCAATAGACCCAATGCGCGTAATGGGCCCATTCGAATGACCCACATGCGCGTAATGGTTCCACGTTTACTATACTCGGAAACTCATATATTCTCAAACAACCGAACTCAAGATCCGTGCGGTCTATTTATTTTACATACTTAATAACTTGTTGCCAGTTTTTTCTCATATACTTGGTAACTTATATATTCTGTATATCAGTATATGTAATGTGGATAAAAACTAGGGTCGACGAAGAAGCAAAATATCAATGATAACATCAAATTTACAATCTGACTTATACTTACTTTTTTACTCTTTTATCTTTATAAATTTTATCTAAAATAGTGTTGATGCAAAACATTATTGTAAGCTATAAAATAAGAAGAAATTTTGAAAAACTTACAATGATAACTATAAATATAATTCTACAAATTTGAAAATGAACATATAACATAACTAAAAGTTTGATAATAATATTGTTAATAATTCTTTCAAATACGAAAATGAAAAATCTAACACAAACACATACTACATAATGGCATTATTAATTTATAGTTACCTATCAATTTCACGCTTGGTATTTTGCAAATTATCAACTTATCTTTTGTCAGTTGTTTATATTTTCCTAGAAATTAAAAGTAAAAATAATGCATATTATTATGTCTGTGGTACAATGAATTTCAAAAGTGGGTAACAAAATTTCCTTTAGTTTTTTATTTTATTTGGCACCACTTTCCTTCTCTCAATTTTACCAAGTACAATAAAGAGTTTCCTAAGGAAAACTAAAGAAATAACGACGACAAGGTTAAGGAGACCAAATCATTAATTTAAGGGTAATTTACTAAACTTATTTTTTGTGAGTCTTAATTGACTAATAGTCTAAATAGATTTTTATTACAATTTAATTATTTTTGCGATTTTAATACCATTTTACCTTTTTTTTGTTTTTTAAATAAAATTAATATTAATGAGTAATTTCACGTCAACACACAAAAAACCTACAAATAGGTTCTGTAACTTTGTAGGTTTTTTTAACTGTTGTAGGTTTTTATTTTCTTTTGTTCTAGGTTTAAGTGTCTTATGTTATGTAGGTTTACAAGTTACATTTTCTTGATTAAATTCTCCTGGGTTTAGCTTTTTGTTGTAGGTTTTATCATCAAATTTTCTTGATTTTGTAGGTTTGCTTTCGGTTTGGTCATATATTAAAGTTTTTCCGTGGTCTCTTTTGTACGTTTATTTATCAATCATTGTAGGTTTTGTATGATTGATTCCTCTTATTTCTTGACTTACTTCTCCTATTTATGTAGATTTTGTTTTGTATTAGTTCAATTATTGAGTTTAGACACCTCAAATTAGAAATACTACAAAATATCAGAAAAGTCACACATTTTATGCTAAATGTAATTCAAACAAACCTACAAATCTTTAAACAAAATTTAAACCAACAAACCTACAAAACTGAAATGCTTTTAAAACAAATTGTTTTTAAATTCAAAAAGTTTTGATTTTTTCTGAAATTTTTTTCTCTGCAAAAAAAACTATAATGACATTTTTGTAAAAAAAAACAAAAATGATAATAATTATAATGATATTTTCGTAATAAACAACTAATAAAGAAAATTTTAATATATTTTCACACTTTTAATATTTGAAAGGTGAAAGAAAAACTATTCTCATTACTAATGAATGATATTAGATTATTCTAATTATTCTTTTTTAACTTAATCAGTTGCACAATGGAAAGTTATTCATGAACAAATTATATTTGTAACGTGTGTGGACGATGTAATAGATATTCGAAATAAGCAAATAAAATGAATAAATTTTGATTATATATAGATAATTAAAGACTTCATGGACCAGTCTAACATTATGTGCTACTTTTTTTTATTACATTATTCACATAAAAAAAACCAAATTCATTTAATTAGTCGGTTTCTAATATATAATACATTGACAGGACATTTTAGTTTCAGAATGAATGTTATTATATAATTTTTTATGTTCGTTATGAGCGGAATGGTTCACATTTGACATCATATAAATATTGACTTTTGGAAAATAAATTGATTTATAATAAATGTATAAATGCCGTTTTAAAGCTCGTGGCCTTGTTAAATATAATTACAGAAGGTACTTTATAATGTATGTAAAGAATTTTATAATGTTAATATTACAGAAGGTACTTTATCAAAAAATATTATAGAAGGTAACTAAGCAGAGATTTGAGTGAATGCAAATATTCGACCACTAAATAAATAATATTAATATAAATAGGAGATCTTGGAAACTTGCGTATAAGAGCATCATCATTGGTGAAACTTTTGAGGGTTTTTTCCGAAAAAAAATAAAAAATTAAAAAAATCAGAGCCAATACGGGTTTGTTCCGTTTTTTTATAATTTTTTTTTTTTTTAAAGAAACCCTCAAGAGTTTCACCAATGATGATTGGTCTAAGAGTATGTTTAATGGTGAGATTACGAGAGTCATATAATTTAAAAATAATAAAAAAAGTAAAAATATGGTGAGATTATGCTTGATATGTCTCTACACAATGAGACCAATGATACCTTTTATAGAGACCAATGATACTTTTTTATTAAATTTATTACTAAACAATTTTTTAGATACTTCTTAAAGTATCACCATTAAGCATGCCCTAAGGATCTTTGTGATTCAATTTTAGTTTTAAGCAACAAACTAATTTTCTGTGAAAGGAAAGATCCATGTGGTGTTTGGCTCATACAAAGTCTAATCACAGGTCATTCACACCTCACTCTTTTGCCTGATTATTTACTACGTATAATATTATTGAATAATTCCCAAATTTTGTAATTTGTAGAACATTCGTACCTCTAGTATATTCAGGTTCTAACAATTGGAATGTGTGATACAATTAAGAGTTTCACATCGTTTTGTTGATATATAGATTTTTTGTTTGTTTGTCACTAATTAAATATGTATACAAGTTTTACTTGATACTCAAACTTTATTATACAAAGTAAGTACACATCTAATCATTTCACCAGAACATATATGTACTTTTATTGATAGTTAATTAATGCTGAATTAAACAGAGGATAATAGTCACCGATTTTTTTTATTCTTTATATAGGTAAGAACATCCGATTAATGATTGATATTAGGAACTCTCCCCTCCTGCTATATATCTTATATATTAAAGTGAAAATATTTGATTTTTTCGTATTATAAATTTTACGATAAAAATTAATCTAAGGTTTATAACTACTTTTAAGATATATTTTATTACAAACTTTTATATAATAATTCAAAGCTAATAAAAATTTATCAAAAAAAATTCAGAAAAACTAAATTAATAAAAAATTATATTGATCAGGTTTTAATTAGGGTTGGATTTAGTTTTTTCAGGTACATAAATATACGACCTATTTCTGATATTTTGTTGGGTTCGATTCCTCTAATTTGATATTTTGGTTCATTTGATTTAAGATTTATTCGATATTTTTATGATCTATTTAGATATTTTGTTGGGTTTGATTTCTCTAATTTGGATCAATTTCGGTTCAGATTTTGAGGTTCTAAAATAACATATTGCAAAAAAATATTTCAAAATATCAACACATGTCTAACAAGCTAAATGAACATAGATTGTTTAAACAATCAAAATAATTGAATTCCACATTATAATGTGAGTATAATCATAGTAGATTAAAAATGAATTTAGAAAATAGATTTTAGACTATGGATTAAACTTTGTCAACTCAATTATTCAATTGTTCAAAAAAAAACTGATATAATAGTGAATTGTTTCCAAACGTATAAATATTTAGTGAAAAAATAACCATATAATTTTCGACCAATTATAAACAAAATTGAATAACTATTACAAAATTTATTAGACTATGTACTTAATTGAATTTATAAAAGAAAACAAGAAAGATGAAGCGACCTCATGATTAACATCCGTCGGCTGAATCAATATCGAGCCTTTAAATGTTTTTAAAATGGTGGTGGGGTTTGGCAACATAAGCTTTTAGCTTAAGACTTTAAGCTAATTTAATTAGTCAGGCGAGTTACCTCTATATAAGGAAAGGAAAAACTCGATACCGAACCCGGATGAATTTCTTTCTCAGCGAGTCGTTGTATCTGTATAATAAAGAAACTCAGCAGACACATTACCTGGAAAAAAATAAAAATATTTCTAATCGATTTGGAATATTTCCGAGAATCCTATAAAGATCTTTTAAATAATATCGGTATCTATAATATAATATTTCCTAATTTCAAATGTCTTTGTAATCGACCCTATAACCTATAAATAGGGGCAAAAGTCTCCACAAATAGACCATGTTCTCATCATACACAGAAAAGTAATAAAATCAACTCCACATATTTATGTTTTTAGTTACTCTCTTTGCTTCTAATTTGATCAGAACTATCCATCTACCTTCCTTGAATAAGAGAGCTTGATCTAATCTCTAACTGCTAGATCATACTCGAACAATTGACGTCGTCTGTGGGGAAGACAGTAAAAGATTTTAATGCATCAGCAAAGAAGAAAGTTTTCAGGAGCAATGTCTCAAAGAAATTCGATCGAAAGGCTAGCCATTGGTCCGTCTCGGGACCCAGTTAATCAGCCTCAACGTACAAATCATCACCCACCGCAAAGAGAGCAACAATAGGGACGAATGGACCCAAAAGTTCTACCATGACCTCCAAGTGAGTCCCCATCACAGGCCGTCATGATTTAAAACATGTTGCAACAGATGGAGGCGGTAGAGCAAAGACGTAACAAAAGCCTTGATCAACTCGAGCAAAGATCCGATGTGAACAATATGCATTACCCTGCACCTGTTGGAAAAAGCCACGCGGATGCACTTTTCAATGTTCAAAGGAACCTACTTGAGAGTCCAACAAGCTCTCAGATAAAAAACGCACAAGAGGCATGTCTAACACATGCATCTTGGCAGATTCCAACAATAGTCGATGTTGCAGCCGTTTACCAGATGATAAGTGACATACACTCAGAGTTCACCACACAACTAGCACAACACCAAAAATAAGGAGAATCCTAGCTCAAGCGAGAAACTCTATGTTTTCGCAGTATCTAAGAAATATCTAGGTAATCGTGGTCCAAGACTCTGTTGTCCTTCATATAACGGGAAGACAGATCTGTTGGAGTTCTTGAGTGTCTTCAACGTGATGATGGAAGGCACGTATGATAGCCCCGATCAATAATATGTCGTATATAGTTAACTCTTCGCGGAGAATTTGATCGGTGACACCCTTGTGTGGTTTACCAAGTTGCAAGTGGAGTCTATCACAAGCTTAACATACTAGTCGAGTTGTCTATGAAGCAATAAGCCATATTTGCTAAGCAGGACACTTCGGCGGCAGGGTTGCGTTCATTACGACAAAGGCACGACAAAACACCAAAATTGTATTTCGGTCGCGTCAGAACTATAATGACTAAGGACAAGGTCAGCAATGATATATCCATCGAAGAATTACGCGTTAGAGTGGTTTGTGATGAAGTACTTCAGAGTGATCTATTTATCAACCGGCCGACTACAATATTAGATGCTTTATGTCGACCATCAAGGCATGCCAAATATATCGAAGAACAGAAGCTACTATCTCGAATGCAGAAACCCACAAATGTTCATGAGCCAATAGAACTGACTGTCGAGTATTAGGAACCAAAACGACATTACAACAAAGGGAAAAGACGGATAAACACGGCTTTTTAGGTAGGCAACATGCTTAAACATGGCAAAAAGCCCTCAGACAAAATTTAGAATATCACTTATAATTGTGAGGAGTTCTATGCTTTCCACAATTAAACGGGAAATCCGACTTCTAAATGCAAACAATTGCAAGAGTTTTTGGCCGAGAAGTTCAGTAGAAGAGAAGTTGTCAACTTCAAAAGAGGAGACAAAGTTATTCCAAGTGAAAAAGCAGAAATAAGTGGAATGGCATGCTGCACTTTGATACTCAAGAATTCTAGAAAAAGGCGAGAAGATAAATCAGAAACGAGCACACAATGAAATCGTTCTTCCCGAGTTAGAGTATGCTTGAATAGATGTGAATGTTAGCATGGGAGAATTGCAATCATGCGATGACACGATTCGGTCGTTCAAAATAGTTTTCATTAAAGAAGACCTGCATGGTCTAGCTTTCCCGCACAAAGACTCCCTGGTGGTCAGGCTCCAAGTTGTCGATTGCAATATATCTTGGATTCTCATATATATCCCAGAAGTTCAATAGATCTGATCTTCAAGGAGACATTAAGCAAAATGGAACTTCCTGATGTAAGAATAAAATCAGTCAATGGTTACTTGACCACCTTCGATAAAAGTTCAACAAACGTCTAGGAACGATTAAGCTGTCAATCATGATCACTGGAATCACAAGATGAGTTAAATTATTTGTAGTTGATAAACCGCCAATTTTCAACATAATACTCGGAACACCGTGGATACACACAATGAAAGTCATTCTCTCAAGTTACCATCAATGTGTTAAGATTCCTAACAACAAGGGGATCTTCAATCTCTGCGGGGATCAAAATATGTCAAGGACCTGCTTTATAGCCACAACAAAAAAAACCCAACTCCTCCACAATCAAACTCGTAAACATAGATATCATAGATGTGTCCAAATGCGTCAACATTGTTATAAACTTGGACAAGCGAATCTGAGAACGATCGATTCAGCTTCTGGAGAAAAATTTCAAGACATTTTCTTGGACCGTGAAGGATATGTCCGACATTTATCCAAGAGTGGCAAGTTATAAGTTGAATGTCAATTTGAAGTACAAGCCGATCAAGTAGAAGTGTGGAAAGATAGGATTAGAGAGTGCTACAGCTATAAACGATGAAGTCAATAAACTAATAGAGGCGGGTTGGATAGTCGAACACTATAAGAAAGCAGGATAATTGTGATCGAAGATACCCTCTTAAAGGTGTCACAAATAGGCAGTAGAGACATCCTTGCGACGTTGAGAAAAATGTCGCTATTCATTAGTCGCAAGCCAAAAAAAGTCATGGAGTTGTCGCAAAGCTTGCGACGTACAAAGATGCCACAAAGCCATTGCTAAAAGAAGCACCAGAAAAGCGAGGACGATTTTGCGTTGCTTTTGGACAGAAGCCCTTGCGACATTTCTGTGACGCCGTATCCTGCAACGTTTTTGCGACATTTAGAAATGCAACAACTTTGTGATTTAGAAATAGCGACTCTCCTGCGACATCCAGCTCTGCAACATAACTGGGACTGCAATGACTGCGAGGCATCTACGATGTCTGAACTCTGCAACGTTCTTTCGAGTATGTTTTCTGCGATGTCTCTGCGACGTCATTTTTTTTATTTTTAAAAAAATAATTTAAAAATGAATTGTAAATCCTCTATTATATACATGTCTTTTCACAATATCGATATTCAAATATTTCTTGTTTCCACACTTTGTACACGGACAAAAAATGTTACCGTCATTCGGAGTAAATGGTTTATTAGCCGCCTGATTTATGAATGCTCGCAACCCATCTCTAAACTCCTTCGTCACTTCTCTAGTGTTCATATTTTTTTGATTATACATCCATCGTCATAATGCGAACACTTCATGTTCTGACGTCATTTCTTTTACCAATTAAAAAATAATTTGAAATATTAAATTCTAATAAAATAAACAATTTCCAACTTTTTTTCCTCTCTTTTTTCTCTCTCTTAATGTTTAAGATTTGGTGTAGATAGTCTTTATTATAGAAGGTATTTATAGGTAAAAAGAGAAAGTATGCTATGCAATTGTGATGGTGTTATCAAACATCGCAAAACCCTCGTAAGATGTTGCAATTTTGCATTGCGGTTGCGTCGCATTTTTGCGACACCATTACATCAGCACAACAAATGTAGCAAGCATGTCGCAACATGGTAGCATTTTGCGATGTCTTTTTGGCATCGCAATTTGGCGTCGCAATTTCTCTCTTTTCTTGTAGTGGAAGTACAATGCCCGTATTGGCTGGCAAACCGGTTGTTGTCCCAAAGAAAAATGGTAATAGCGAATGTGCATTGATTTTTCACAGATTTGAACAGAGCGTGCCCGAAGGATAGCTTTTCATTGCCGAGTATAAACCGTATCGTCAAAGCCACAACGGAAAACAATTAGTTCAAGATTCATCTCGATGATAGAGAAAAAATGTCGTTAATCACATAACAAGGTATTTATTGCTATAAAGTCATGTCTTTTGGATTCAAGAATGTGAGAGCTCCTTACCAACAATTTGTCAACAAGATGTTTGCCGATCAACTCGGCCAAACAATGGAACTCTATATTGACGATTGGCTAGTCAAGTAGAGAGAAATCAAGGCAAATATCAAGCATATCTTAGTTTATCTCGGTCAAATTTAGGAAATTTTGCGCAAAGTGGAATATAAGATTTAGTAAGTCGACACCGTGCAACTTGCATGGAAATGGACATGCATAGGCTATAAACAAGCAGTTACATGATGACTTGAAGAAGCGGTTAATCGAGAAGAAAGGATGTTGCGACCGATGAGTTAGATGGGGTACTTTGGTCCCATCGAATGACTCCAAGAAGGTCAACTGGAAAGACTTCTTTCTCATTATCTCATGGAATGGAAGCATTATAAGTGCCGAATTTTCGAAGAGTCGAGTTCCTGATAAGTGCATTACTCCGAGTACAAAAGTACCAGCTATATACAATCTATATATTGATCGAGATTCTACTGTTTAATAAGTCGAGTTTGCGGGTTTGCTCGCAAAATTTATTCTGAGTCTTCATATCTCGGCAATGGCTGAGACCCTATTTACAAAGACGAGTCTTAGAATTTCACCGAGTCTTAACTATCGCTCAGTTGAGTCGAGTCAAGAACCGAGCATGAGTTGAGCGAGTATGAAATTTTTCTGTCTTATTTTTCACTTGTTTTAGCCGAGTCCAAAACCTCACACTAGTTAAGGTAAGTCTTAACGTAAGCCAAGTCTGGAATCTCGCCGAGTCTAAATTCTCGCTCATTTTAGCTGAGTTAAAAACCTCGTACGAATTAAGATAAATCTTAAGGTAAGCATAGTCTAAAATCTTGCTAAGTCCTAATTCTCATTCATGTTACGCCTAGTCCTAAAACCTTGATGAGACATCATTCTCGCAAATAATAGAGCCAAGGCAGCCTTACTCAGATATGAGCATTCACCGACTTCGAAGGTTAGAACAACCAAGTCGTCAAAAAGAAGTGTCGTGATCACCTCATTCGCCATAACCTCCTTAGCATCTTGAAGTTCCCTCCTCTGCTGCAAGAAAATTCTTCCTTTCAAGTGTTGACTTCAAAGCTGCCACGATATTCCGCCATGAGAGTCTTCGGGTGTCTATGTTACCGCTCAACTTCTTCAGAGGGAAGACACATGTTTCAACCGAGATATGTGCCGAGTGTCTTCCTTGGTTATCATCTGGGTTACAAAGGATACAAATCCTTAGACTTGGAAACAAATGAAGTCACCATCTCTCGGAATGTGACTTTCTTCGAGGACATCTTTCCTTTTAAAGACAACAAAGAAGCAATCCCAGATTTCGATTATTTGTTGGGGTCTGATACAGAAAAGCATTTTGTAAACAATGGAGACATTGGCGTTTTCGAAGACGATAGGAGCTTGAATGATGATATAGGAGAGGCATAGTTAGAAAAAAATGGTACAGGGAATGACGCAGAAAGTGCAGAGGATTTAGAAGTGGAAAGAATATTATCTACACCAAACACATAATCAAGTAATACAACCACTGAACCTGCTTCTAGTCCTCATAATGCAGAAGTAGTTTCAAGGCTAGAGAAACGATCAACAAAACCTCCAGCTTATATTCAAGACTACTATTGCAACAACAATACAACCTCAATTCCCTTCCCTATGATTAACTACATGTCTTATGCACACTTACCAGACGAGTACAAAGTGTACATTATTGTTGTCAATCTACTTGGAGAATCTTCCTCGTTCAATCAAGCTAAAGGGTTTGAGGAATGGATAAGTGCGATGAATGATGAATTGGATACACTGCAGAAGACTAACACATGGAGTATATGTTCTCTGCCAGATGGTAAGCGTGCCATAGGCTACAAATGGATCTACAAGACCAAGCTGAACGCAGATGGAAGTCTAGAAAGGTACAAAGCTAGATTAGTGGCTAAAGGGTATACGCAACAAGAAGGAATATATTTTGTGGATACCTTTTCTCCAGTGGAAAAAATGACAACAGTCAAGACCCTTCTATCAGTGGCAGCAGCAAAACAATGGAATCTAATTCAGATAGAATTATCTAATGCCTTCTTGAATGGGACTTTGGAAGAGGAGATTTATATGCATCTTCCTCCAGGGTACACCGCAAAGGAAGAGAATACGTTACCACCTAATCCAGTGTGCAAACTACAAAAGTCAATATACGGTTTAAAGCAGGCTTTACGGCAGTGGTTTCTCAAGTTTAGTGAAACTTTAGAAGCTTTGGGGTTCTAGAAATCTCATACTCACCACACTCTGTTCACGAGAAACAAATCAGGGAAGTACATGGCGGTTCTGGTCTATGTTGATAATGTGATAATAGCGTCAAATGACATTTTGGAGACTAATCTGTTAACTAAAGGTTTAGAAGCAGTCTTCAAGTTGCGGAACCTAGGACCCTTGAAGTACTTCTTAGGCCTTGAGATAGCAAGATCTCGCTCTGGAATCTCCATTTGTCAAAGAAGATATACGTTGGAATTGCTAGATGAAGCAGGAATGTTGAGTTGTAAGCCATCAATGATTCCAATGGAACTAAGTAAGAAATTGAGCTTACACAGTGACAAAGAACCTCTAAGTGAACTAGACAAGTATAGACAAATGGTTGGGAAGATGATGTATCTAACAATAACAAGACCAGACATTACATTTGCGGTTAACAAACTATGTCAGTTCACTAGCAGTCCAAAACCGTCTCACCTCAAGGCAGCTAACAAGGTTCTGCAATGTCTAAAAGGAACAATAGGGCTAGGTCTTTTCTACTCTGCAACAAGCGACCTTACCCTTAAGGGTTTCACCGACGTAGACTGGGGATCATGTCTTGACACAAGGAGATCCACTTCGGGGTTTTGTATGTTTCTTGGCACAACTTTGATCTCTTGGAAATCAAAGAAGCACGGAACAATCTCTATGTCTTCAGCAGAATCAGTGTACAGGGCTATGGGATTTGGGGTCAAAGAGGTCTAGTGGCTGATCAATCTATTGTCAAAATTTCAGGTTCATCAATCAAAACCGGTAGCCTTTTATTGTGACTCAGTTTCTGCAATTCACATAGCTAACAACCCAGTGTTTCATGAGAGAACAAAGCACTTGGAAAGAGACTGTCATATTGTTAGAGAGAAAATACAGAAAGGCGTGATTAAGATTCTACATGTTTAGTCCGGAAATCAATTAGTTGATGTCTTCAATAAAGCCTTATTTCCAGCGCCTTTCAAGAACATAATCTCCAAGATGTCTCTAACTTCAATATATTTGCCATCTTGAGGGGGGATATTAGTTTTATAGAGTGATTTGAGTATTCGATTTCATTTTGGTTTTGTATGCTTAACCGGTTGGTTTAGTAATACCACCCGGTACACTTGTATAAAAGGATCTCAAAACAGATTCGTTGAGGACAGAAGAAATGTGGTAATAAAGGGCACTCTTTGTCTTTTTTTCCCTTTTACATGGTACTCCTTATAAGAGTGATGTGCTTTATATGCCTCCTCCAACACATCAATACTGGAATTGCTGGGATTTATTTGCACTAAATTCCCTTCTTTAGTAATCGGGTTTGCTCCAAAAGTGCAGTTTTTCACATCATAGATAGTTGGATTTTGACCTCTCCTCTATTAGCAATCTCGACTATAGAGCTCATGAAGGGTTTCAAACCGTTTACTTGAACTCGTATTCTTGCTGCAACACTTGTAATATCCATAGTTTCCAGCATGCCTAAACTTTTTCTAATACTTGTAAGTGTCTCAAGACACTACAAAGGACTGGTAATCCTTGAACTCTAACTCCTTTACCTTTCTCAGTACAAGATTATTTTCTTGTCATTGTTGATTCTTCTCTTTTCAGGCAGGAAAATCGAAAATAGGATTAACTTCAGGTTATCTACTAAACCATGATGCGTTGTTCACCACACGTCACCAATAGAAAATTTTCAAATAGTCACAAAACTAAGAAATCACATCGAAAAATGAAAATTCATAAACTCAAATGTTTTGACTGAAAATATTGGAGAAAATTATAGATTTAGGAACAAGTCAAGCAGCTTATAACGGTGAAATACAACTATTCCAACGAGAATTTTCACTTTTGAAAACAAAAACCAAATAAGTGAGAAAACCATTACTGGTAAGGTTTTAAAAGGCAGCTTTTTAAAAAAACAAATAGTCACCAACAAATTATTTTAGAAGGCAGGCCAGAGAAAAAAACTTCTCTTCACTTCTCTGTCTTTCGTTTGTGTTAAACAATGTTTCAATTAAAGTAAAATTTTCTATACATAATTAATATCTAATAGCTTCATGGAGCTTCAAAAAAACATAGTCCGATTAAATGCTATAAATATATATATATATATATATATATATATATAATATCTGAAATTTTTATAATTTCGTTTACATATGCTATGTTTCAAATCTTTTAAAAACGAATTGGTCAATGAAAAAAATTATGTATATAGAATATGCTCATATTATACATAAAAATAGATATTATTTTTAAACATAAATAATCGTACAATAAAGTTCTAAACGACCATATAGATTAGAAAATAATTTATATTACGTAAAAAATATATTTTTCAGTGTGTTAGTTTCTTTATATACATATAATATTATATAATTTTCTTCATGTAAAACGTATACAAGCACATATTATAAACAAAAATTTTACGAGAACAAATAAGTTGAAAAAGAGATAATAACAATAATGTATATATACATATATATATATATATATACATGTTATTTTTATTAAATAATTATGCTCATATTAAATGAAACACAATGACAAAGGATCGTCATAAGAATTTGGTATTTCACAAAAATATATATTTTAGTTTACGTGTGTATATATATATATATATTTATGTTTACATAGTATATATCTTTAATTTAAGATCACGAACTCTAAACAAAAACACGAGTTGGAAAATTGTAAGAAAAGAGTTATTAAAAATATAATAATTATTTTGTAAACATTTGCTATTTTTAAATTTACATATTGACTTTTGGTATTCAATAATAAAATATGAGTAATATATATTTGTACATTACATTTCATTCGATAATAACTTTTCATTTTATAAAAATATGGTTCATATGATAAAAAGACGGCTCATTTGATATAATATGTTATTTAATAAAAATATGATTTACTTGATATCACGAATCATTCGTTAATTACGATTCACTTGATAATATGGGTAAAGTTTGATTTTTAAGATTTGTTAATTTTATGTTTTAAATTATAAAAATTTGATATTTATATTAAATATTATCCTATATCTGAAAATTAAAACATAAAATTTAAATATGTATCTTGTACTCTACCACAGGTTAGAATCTAATAGTGTGACTTACACAGTTCTTTTAGATAACTTTATTTTCATATTACTATCAGGGGACATGTTAATCTTTGTTGCAACATATTAACTTTTTCTATATGTACGTCTAAATTATTAAATATAATTTTCTTGTTAGGTACTTAACTAGTTCTATTTTCAAAAAAAATATAATTGAAAGGTTTAGAGCTTCTCGGCTACCAAAACCTAGATGTCACAAATAATATATATATATGCTTAATTACTAATTAAATACTGTATAATGTTTTTATGTATATCCAAATATTGTTGAATTAATGATCGACAATGAGTATTACAATGGAAATTCGATAAATGATAAGGGTGGGGCACAAAATCTGGAAGAACTGCGAAAATATATATATGAAAGAACTGAAATTATAGATGTGTATCCAAAGAAGTATTATACTCTTCAATAAAAGGTAAGAGTAGAAAAGAGTAAGAATGGTGTGAGAAATGATGGTGAATTTAGAGGTGGGGGATTCAGTACTGGCCCATCTTTTATTCCTCACTAAAACCATTTTATTCTAATTAATTTTGCAACAGATAGGATTGATCTTTAGAGATGATAACACAAGATGATTTTTTTTAGTGTATTTTTCATAAACCCAAAGAAAAAAACTATTTTGTGAATATAAAAACTAAAAGAATAATTTCTGAGTATATATTGACAAATGGTAGTGGTAATTTTGCAAATCCGTAGGCACCAGAGTTCGATCATTTCTCGATACAAATGAAAGAAAAAAAATTATGGTATGAGATTTGGGTTATGGAATGGATAATGCCAATCCAATTGTTGAACAAAAACTAAAAAAGTAATAATATAATAGTGAAACGAAGATACATGTCCTGTTTAAAGCCGTTTCAACACTTCTGCAAGAGGAGACATTCAAAATGTCATTGTCTATGTCTCTATTGTGAAGAACATTAAGGGACAGTTTTTTTGTCTGACTCGTTTTCAGGTTCTGCATTTGAAACACTCATCAAAGTTTCTCTATGTAATGAGTGAGGATTAATCAAGCAACCGAGATTTCACTATAGTCTACTTTGAAATTACCTTCTTGTGAGACTTAAGTACTCAAAGGAACTTTATCTGTAATTTGCTTTCAATAGCTTCACCTTAAGAGGAACATAATCAAAAAATCATTTGCCTATTTCATTGAACTTGCAACAATTTAGCTCCCACCCATAATCTAAGTTCTATCTCAATTTGGATGATGGAAATGTGTAAGGATTTAGGCTCAATTTTTGTTAGAAATTGTACTACTATTTTATTTTTTTGTCAACAATTGGATCGACAAAATCCGATTCATATGTAAAACGTATAT
Organism: Lepidium sativum; assembly: GCA_023374145.1. Lineage (NCBI taxonomy): Eukaryota > Viridiplantae > Streptophyta > Magnoliopsida > Brassicales > Brassicaceae > Lepidium > Lepidium sativum. Next base: position 27,764 of record JAKUCM010005526.1, read on the forward strand.
CTTAAAATCATTTCTTTTTCTACTTGTATCAGAGAAAGATGAACCCTAATAATTGAAGATTTGTAAAATGATTATAACAATTAGGTCACGTGTACTAGACATATATACTGTAATTATTTTATTTTCGGAAATATATCGACTAGATTCCAACATAAACGTGGGACCTCCAAATGACACGTGGAATAAAACGACTCAGACGAAAGTAATCCAAGGCTGAAGCTAAAACTTTTGCCATTAGAACCAATCTTAAAGAGATAAGGAAAAAAACTTGAGAACTAAAAAGGAAAATGAGCAGATGCTCCTCTCCTGGGCACTGTGCTCCAAATGCTTTCTCCTCCTCTCTCTTCTCGAGGCCTCGTAGTGTGAAATCTCCTCTCTGTATTTCATCTCATTCCAAACCTAACGATGCTCTTCTTCATGTAAGAGATCTCTGTAACCTCCGACAAGAATCTATAGATAAACATCTCTGCTTGTCAGCTTCTTTGTCACAATGGTTTCTTTGTTTATTACAGAATGTTGCAAAGATTAGAGCAAAGGACGATGATTTTATGGGAGCAAAGAAGACGATTTTGGCAGCTCAACTCGGGGCATTCTTGCCACGGTCAGAACATACGAAAGCTCCATTTGTTGATTCAAATTATGAGAAAACAGTGGCAGTAATCAAAATCATCAGTTTTTCAGATTGATCATCCAGCGTTGGCAATAACAGGAGTTAACAACCCACAGAAATTGAGCAGTGTTGTACTCGATATAGGGATCATAGCCGTGTGGTACTTCCTTGTAATGCCAGTAAGTTCGAGACACAATTAGTCAATTTTCAAAGATTTTATGAATGTGGAGTTTATATGCTTGTGGTGTTGTTAGCCAAACTGGTTGAGACTAAGATGGTACAGAAGGAAGTTTTTTGAGATGTATTTACAATTCATGTTCATTTTCATGTTCTTCCCTGGGTAAGTCAAGTTCATACTTGTATCAATGCCTAATCTCTCTGTTTTTCTTAATGAATGTTTATCAAAGTTTTATCATTTTGCAGGTTACTGTTGTGGGCACCATTTCTCAACTTCAGAAAGTTCCCAAGAGATCCATCTATGACGAATCCTTGGGACATACCAGCAGACCCTTCCAGTATTAAGAATGGTTACCTCAAATACCCATTTGCAAAGCCAGAAGATTACGATCTCGATTAACAGATATCGTCATCACAAGAACACAATGTAATTGACTTGTGCAGGCTCTTTTCTTATACTTGGCATACAATTATCTTCAACATAAACAAACATATATAAAAAGAACAGAAATAACTTTATTGTCATCAGGGAAAAAGAAAGGAGAAATAAATTATCTCGACACAAATTAAGCAGAGTCTAAAAAGACAAAAAACCTTCTACAACTTGAGAACTTTGAACACAACCAACTTTGTAACCTCTTATTCATAACCTCTCTAGCCCCTAAACTCTTGTCAAGATATTCAAAATTTTGTATCTTGGGAGTGTAAAAGGCTGTAACTTTTAAAGTAAATTCTACACCGACGATATTAGGAGTTACCTCTCTACCTATCGTCCTCAGGTTCTTTTGTTTCTTTTTACTTAGTTCTTCAATGCTGTGATGATCACCTCAGCGTATTTGTCCACATATTTTTGCAGCTCCCATGAATCCACCAGATTCTTCAGTTCGATTGTAGCCTCCGGGTTGGAAGATAGAACAGCTGCAGCAGCGGCTCCTACAGCACCTAGAACCAGAACAGTAATAGCTGTTCCTTTGAGGCAGCCACTTCCACGGGAGAGTCTCCCTGAGATCACTTTACAGGACTTGTCAGCTTCTTTGTAAAGAGAAGCGTTGGCTCCTCCCTCAGTGATGGCCTCTTCGTTCTGAAACATCACAGGTCAATATCAGATATGAAAGCTACAAAGGTGGAGGATGAAATTGAAACTTCAAAAAATATGGAAACTTACCTTTAGCCTAAAGCTCTTCATAGTTCGGTTGAGAGTAAGAGCATCATTCAGTGATGATGATAGTTTGACCGAATGCTCCTTCCATTCGTCTACAAGCTTTTTAAGAACAGCAACACTAGCCTCCAGATTGTCCCTGTAGAGATTGTCCCAGTGCTTGCAGCAATCAACGTTTTCAGTCACAGACCAGATCGCAATTGCTGTAGCTTCCTTGGCTAAAACAGGGTTTCCTGTAACAGCTGATAAATTAGAAAACTATCTAGAGTAGGGACGGTGTGAGAAAACTCAGGGATTTAAGGTTTTGTTTGTTAATAATACCTTCTCCAGCCAATTTCAAAGCAAATGTGAATATCTGTTGTGTGACTTGTTTCATTGCCTTGCTTCCTGGAGCGCCAGCAAGAGCCACATCTTTCAACAAGGGATATATTGCCTCAAACCTCTCTGTAGCCTATGTGCATCAGAAGACCATGCTTGTGATCAGAATCAACAAATGCATCAAACTTTTGTTTTGTGAATATCAATACTACTTGAACTTACCTTTACTCTGGCAGATGTGGCAGGGAATGTAAGCCGCATCAAGATCTCAAATGACGGAGGCGGAATCAGTCGCTCTCCCTTCCTAACAGCTCCATTTACAAGTATGGTCCGTGCCTTTGCATTCGTCAAAATTCTGACAAGGAAATTAGACAAACAACGTTAGATGATTAATCTATAAACTACACTGCAAAGGGGACAAGAAAACTTTCTAACTCACTTCTCAACTAACTGCAGGATTAGATCCCTTGACTGAGGGTTGCAGTTCTTACTACCAACTACAGGTAACAAGTTGTGTGCCCACGAATACAAGCCTACAGATAAATCACCTTGAGAGGCCTGTCCACATTTTACAGGTTCACGAGATATTAGAAATAAGATCGCATAAAACACACACAAAAATGTTTGACACTCTTGGTTCTCATTTACAAAAGTAACACAAACCTGAGCCATCATCCAAACTGTAACCGGAAGCTTATCCTGTCCCTGATACTTGGGATTCTCTCTCAGAGTTGGCAATACATTAGTCAACGCATCAGGTTTCCGACGCAATACCATTGCTAACGCAACAAATATAGCAACCTAAAAGCCATACGAATGAAACATGATGAAGTTAGAAAACGAAAGGCAACAAAACTGATGAGTAAAGATCAGAGCTTCAAACCGAAAAAGAATTTCCAAATAACCTGAGATTTGGATGAACCCTGTTGTGCACCCTTCTTCCCACCTTTGGCACCTCCTTGTTGTGCTGCCAAATCTGTGAGGATACAATCAAACGCCCACAATACAAAGGATCCAAGAGCCTCAATTGGACGTTTGTTAATCCAATCGACTGATGTTTTGTAGACTGGTTCCGGAATATGAGATAATGGAACCTATTGATACAAAAAAGATACCAGCTTTATCAACCTAAACCTAGATTTCGATTCATATCTCAACAATGCTAAACGTAGATGAAAAAGCTCACCTCGATCAGCTTGGACAAAGGAGACTCCTTGAACATTTTCACCCATGGAAATTGCACAGATGATACTCCAGAAAGTGCTCTCCCAAAGTAATCAGCAAATCTCATTAGCTGAATCTCGGGTTGACTCGCATATGATTCCTATAAACCAACATTTAAAAACGTGAAATTCAGATCAGGATTTAAGTGAATCACAAACAGATCGAGCTGAATTTCAAATCCATGCACATACCGATGCCTCGATAAGGAAAGCTTCGAGGTTTGAAGGATCGATCTTAGACGCGGCTTCAGGCAAAGACACCTTTGGCTTCTTTTCCTTCTTGGGTTTCGGCTTCTTTGTTTCCACAGCCTTCTGATTCTCAATTTTTCCCGCGATCCCATCGTCACTTTCATCGAAATCATACCCATCATCGCCGTAACCATTAGATCGGCGTTTAGATCTCACCGCACCATCATCATCCGAATCAGCAGCAGACATCTTCGCGGCCAGGATCCGTTTTCTGCGATCCTCAGCTTGCTCCTCGAGCGAACGGAAAACATTATCGCCGCCGTTAGCTATGGTTCCACTAGGAGCAACAATTTTGCCGCCATTTGCCGAAGCCTGATCCGCCGGTTTTTGCTTCCGATTGCGTTTGGCATACACGACTTTCTTCCAACCATGATCGACGTGAGAGTTACCGTTAGAGGTCTCGAAGCCATTGTACTCGACAGATTCGATCGGATCCATATTTGGGTATTCTAAAGTTTCTAACTTTTTCGCTTTTACTTCTCTCTCTCTGGCGTGAAAAACAGAGACCAAACAAGACGACGAGATTTGACCGGAGGGGAGAGATTATCATTTATATAGGAATAGGGTAGAAATAGATTAAATAGAATATCCTTCATCTTTATCTAAACTACGATTTTGCCATTAATATTTTGTAAATAAATATAAATTGTGGACCAATCCCTTTTGGGTTTTATTTTGTTTTTTTAGTTTTAAATATTTTTAAGGATTATTGATTTCTTTTCCCAAAAAATCTAAAATTATTTTTCTGTTAGAAAAATGATGAAATATCTCAGCCTCTAGTTTAAATACTTTTCAACATTCAAAAAAAGAAGCAGATATAGAATTTCTATTTTCTGCTAGTCTATTTCTTTCATTATTTTGTTGAAGGGATCAGTGACATGAGTTTCCCTTAGCATTCAGTTTTTGATACATGAGATATAATTAACACTGCACAAGAATCCATATTTCAGATAATGTTTCCAAAGTCAGAAGCTCTTTTTCATGTTTATCAACAAGAAAATAATAATTTGAATGTACAAAGCTCTTTTTCCTTTTTTGGATTCTAGATAGTGTATTGAATTCTATACGATTATTATGAATGATTCAATTTCTAAGAAAATAAATTTAGGGAGCATTTTATTTTTTGGTGATAAATTTCTCTAAAACTTCACCTAAAATAATAAGATATCGATCTTTTAAAATCCTCTAAAATGCTTTGAATTTTTCTAGAAACATCTAAAATACAACCATTATATTTTTCATAACATTAGATTTGTGGGTGTTACTGAACCTTTTAATTTAAATTATTTTACAATTTATTAAAATTATGTATTATTGAATGATATATGTGATCAAATTTATTAAAATACATTGTAATTGGAAGTAGTATTTGTTTGATGTATTTAAAAAACATTAAAGCATTATGTTATTTAATATGAATTTGATTATACATTAATTGGATTTGAATAGACTTTTCTTTTCAAATCATGTGTAAAACAAAACCTACCATTTTTTCTAGTATTATAGAATCCTTCAAAACACATAGTAGTTAAAAATTACAATACTCTCTTAATTATATTATTAAAATCATTAGTTCAATAATATTATATTTTAGATAGGTTTAGAAATTCATGTTCAAATAACTAATAATTTATAACTTTAATCTAAATCACTTAATATCCAAAATACTTTTTCTTTAACAATTACATCGATAAAATCTGATACATAATTTAAATTTTACACTAAATATCTTTTATAGTCTATATTATGTAGTACAAAGGGTCGAAAACCTGATGTGATGTATGAATCTTTAGCTAGAGCATTTTAACTACCCATTAAAAACGTCTCAACAAATATCTTATTTCTATATACTGAAAATATGAGCTATATATAATTTTAAAGTATATTTTATAGGGACAAATCATCATATCTTACACTTTTATTTTGACCATGTTATAAACTTTAGGATAAAATTAACATATGTTGTGTAACAACCCTTAACATAGGTGGTTTTTTTGGTTACAAATTTTTATATAAAAATTCAAAATTACTAAAGATTTAATAGATAAAATTCTTAAGAAAAAGAAACACATATATTAATTTTAATTTCATTAAAAAGACTTAAATAATTGAAATTATATTCTATTATACGTACATTATTTATTATTATTGAGATTAACTAATAATTACATTCACTACTATAAAATAACTCGACTTTGACTATGATTATAATCATAAATTCATCAAAAATAGTTATTTTCATTACTTTTTGACCAACAGAAATTTCCAACAAACGATTTTTAATCCTACAATTTTGATAAAAAAATTAATCAAAATAATTGTTTTTGACAAATTTATGATTATAATCATGGTCAAAACTGATTTGTTTTCTAGTTAATTGTCAAAAAATGATCACAATATTTTGATAATATATCGATTGGTCAAAATATTTTGATTATTTAATGAACAAATACTTAATTCGTTAAGAATTGATAAATTTTTGATCATAATTATGTGACTAAAAATGTGGTCAAAATTTTTTGGTCACAACATAACATGTTTTTCTTGTAATAATTGTTGAATGTGGTTTAGGTTTTTTTATTTCTTTGATAAACCTACTTTATTGAATGAGTTTTCTAGCAAACTAGATTTATAAGGTTCGACTTTAATTCTAATAATTTGTGTCAATTTCGGTACATGTTTTGAAATAATATCTCAAAAATAATGTTCTAAAATATCAACACGTGTATACGAGTTTAAATGAACACGGGTAAGAAAAAGAATTGAAAAATCTCTAAAACTAAAATTTAATAATAATATATTGTGTACTAATTCAGTTCTTGATTCGATTCCACTTTGGGTTTGGATTCAATTTTCCGAGTACATAAATTTAGGACTTATTATGTATTTTTTTGGGTTGGGTTCCTCTATTTAGTTTTTTGGTTTTTTGTTTCTTGATTTGGTTTTGGTTCGGGTTTAGTTTTTCGATATATAGATATGAACATTTTGGTTATGTTATTTGGTTCGGTTTTTCTAATTCAGATCGATTTTAGTTCGGATTTCGGGTTTCTAAAACAACATATCAAAAACAATATTCTAATATATCAACACGGATCTAAAAACTTAAATAAAAATAATTTAAAAATAAGCAAAACAATTAAATCTCGTGTTATGACGTAGGTACAATTCTAGTTTTATGCTTAAAATAGATACTATATTCATACAACATTAATTTTAGTACAGTATCATGAATTTAAACAATACTGATAAAAAATCAAGAAATAATCTCTATAAAAAAAACTTAAGCAAAATAGTTTTAAAAATAAAAAATAATCTATAATTTATATTGTGGACTGTTTCATGTGTATATTGTGTGTCATATTAGCATACATCATTTTCTACTTTAGAATATTCTAACTATATAAAAGAAATATGGATAAATTTTAAGTGCAACTAAGATATTCTATGGCCAACTAACCACCCCAACAACATTTTTTTGATGAAGTCCTGATATCAAAAAGAACATGATGTACAAGTATATAAGCAGTAACAGAGTATTCTTTTAAATTAAATACCTTTTTTTTTTTGTTTAAAGGGTTGTCAAAGAACTTTGGCCAATTTTAAGAGATGCCTAGAAATCATATGGTTCAAAACCTGATTAATCAAATAGCTTTTAGTGGCCTGATAATAATAGTTTTGCTATAAGTGAAAATGGGAAGTAGTGCTTCTGTGGTGGAGAAGTTGTTCTTCTATAGTGGAACAAAACATAAATATTCACTTTTCTCTCTCTTTTTCTCTTGACCAAAAAATGAAAAAAATATATTTATTTTATTAAGGTCAACGATACTAATTGGCCACGAAACTCAACACCTATTGCCTACGTGTAATTATCTGTGTTCGTAACCACTAATTATGCTTATATTAAAAGTTTAAATTATTCATGTTCAGATCGGAATTTAGCTCTCTACAAAGTTATATCGTGATACTATTTAAGGTTTAGGAAATTAGGTGAAAGTTATGTCTCAAAAACTTTTGTTGATCTAATTAGTAAAAAAATTAGATTGATGGGCAACCTTTATACTTTCATGGGCAAGTCTAGATTTCTCTTGTATCAGTCTATTAGCCAGATCATCAGATGTCCACTTGTCATTAAAGGAGTTGTAATTGATATAGAATGGCCCATACTGAGAAGGTAAAGAGTTAGAGGCTTATCAACAAAGCTTAATGGCCCAAACTCAGAGACGAAATTTCGCAACCATGTTCCTTGAATAGAAGCCTCATAACATGCCACGTACCCAGCCTCCATAGTGGATGTGTAGAGCAGCTCTGACTTCTGGCTTTTCCATGAGATGGCACCCCCATAAAGGAGATACACATAGCCAAGAGTGCAGTGTCTAGTATCATGACATCCACCAAAATCTAAGTCAGAAAAAGCAACCATCTGTGGATGTGTTAATCTCCTATATGTGAGCATGTAGTTCCTTGTTCCCTTTAAGTATCTCAAAAGTTTCTTTGCAGCTTGCCAATGAATGAGTCCTGGGTTACTCTGAAATCTACCCAACATGCCAACTGCATGGCTAATATCAGGTCTTGTATAGACATGTGCATACATCAAACTTCCCACTAGAGATGCATAAGGATATTTTTGCATTTCTTGACGTTCCATTTCATTTTACGGACATTGCTTAAGATCAATCTTGTCACCTTTCTGCATAGGAACAATGCTAGGAGAACATGTCGTCATGCCAAATCTCTCAAGAACTTTATCGATATATGCTTTTTGAGACAATCCTAAAATTCCAAGTGATCTATCACAGAATATTTCAATTCATATCACCTAGGATGCCTCACCCATATCTTTCATTTCGAATTTATGTGAGAGATAACTCTTAGTCTCATGTAATAGACCAAGATCACTGCTGGCCAATAAAATATCATCAACATACAAGACCAAAAATATGAACTTACTCCCACTGATCTTGAGGTAAATACATGGATCAACAATGTTTTATTTGAAACCAAATTCTGTAATGATTTCATCAAACTTTAGATACCATTACCTCGAAACTTGTTTCAGTCTATATATTGATTTCTTAAGTTTGCAGACCATTTCTTCCTGACCTTCGATTATGAAGCTTTCAGGTTGACACATGTAGACTTCTTCTTCTAAGTCTCCATTGAGAAAGGCAGTTTTCACATCCATTTCATGTAACTCGAGATCATGCTCAACTACTAATGCCATGATAATTCTGAAAAGGTCTTTCCTTGACATAGGAGAAAAAGTCTCATTATAATCGATACCTTCTTTCTGATTAAAACCCTTGGCTACAAGTCTAGCTTTATGTCGTTCAATATTGCCATCACAGTCAAGTTTGGTCTTAAAGATCCACACCCAACTGGTTTGTGTCCTTCAGACAATGAAACAACATCAAAGACTTCATTCTTAGCCATCAAATTTATTTCATCCTTCATGGCATCTTCTTAATGCCGGTTCTTCTTGTGTTGTAAGTGTGTTATCATTATTGGCGATGTTTTCTTCATGGAGTGCATGATCATTCACTGGATTTTCCTCATTGTTTAACGGTTCAACAATAGAAAGATTTCCAGTAACATTCGGAATTGAGGGTAAAGGGATATGAACCCTAATTTCCTGAATGACCACATCTTGAACTTTATCACTCCCACTAATCTCGCCATTCTCATAGAATCTAGCATTACCGGTTCCATTATTCTTGTACTATTGGTCGGGCAGTAAAATCTATATCTTTTGGACTTCTCAGGTAACCAATAAAGAAACCACTGATCGTTCGAAAGACGATTTTCACTTTTCTGACCTCTATCTGACCTTATGATTTTCACTTTTCTATCTAATTGCCTCTCAACTTCAGTAATGAACATTTGTACATCGTCGACAGATTGAGATTTTTCCATGCAACAGATATAGATAACAGTAACGTGAATAATCATCGATAAAGGTAATAAAATACTTTTTACCTCCAAAAGATGGAACATCAAAAGGTCCACAAATATCTGTATGTATAATTTCAAGAAACTGTGTACTTCTTGTGGCTCCTCTCTTAGTGTGGTTTGTTTGCTTTCCCTTAATGCAATCAATACACTCTTTCAAGATGCGGAAGTACTTCATCTTTTACCAACCTTTTGATTCTTTCACTAGAAATATGTCGTAGTCTTTTATGCCACAAGAAATATGAATTTTTAGTACATGTCTTGCGTTTAATTTCTTTATTACCATGCAGAGTGAGATGTGTTTCAGAGGTTGATCAGCCAAAATTAACATATAAAGACCATCAACTAATTTTCCAAAACCAATTCGATTAGAGTTTAGAAATAAATTGAAACAACCATCTCCTTGAGTTGAATTAAAACCAGATAAATCAAGTTTGCTTAATGAAACTAAATTGTGGGAAATAGATGGAACATAAAGAATTTGAAATAAATTCAAACAAAATCCACTATTTAAAATGAGACGATAAGTGCCAATAGCTTCAACATGCGCTTTGTCTCGGTTCCCCATAAATAAGTAGTTTTCACTTGGATTTATAGTTTGGGTCGTAAGGAATCCCTGCAAGGAATTAGATACATGTACATTAGCACCACTATCAATCCACCAAGTGTTAGAAGAAACATGAGTAAGATTAGTTTCAAAACAGCTTACGGAACCCATAGGGTTACCTTTCTTTTCAAAACATTCTTTTCTTTTAGAGCAATCTTTTTGAAAGTGTCCAGACTTCTTACAGAATTTGCATTCGTCATCTTTCTTTGCCTTTTTCTTCTCATGATCTTGATTGGAATCATTAGTCTTGGATGGTGCTCTTTTATGGCCTACTTGATGCCTGTTTCAAGCTTTAGGTCCAGTTCCTTGGACATAATGGGAAACCTTTATACCTTCACGGGCAAGTCTAGACTCCTCTTGTACTAGTCTATTAGCCAGATCATCAGATGTCCACTTGTCATTAAGGGAGTTGTAATTGATCTAGAATGGCCCATACCGAGGAGGTAAAGAGTTTAGCAAAAAATTGGACAAGAAATTGATCATCCACACTCATTCCTATACTCTTTAACTTAGCCGCAAGGTTGGTCATTTCAATGCAATGTTCACGCATAGACCTTGTGCCATCATGCTTCATAGTTGTAAGATCTACCATAAGTTTCCCAGCTAGGGATTTGTCTGCAGTCTTAAACTTTTCTTCTAAAACATTAAGATAAGTCCTAGCATTATCTTTAGGTGGTAGGGAAGACTTTATGTTGGGAGCAATTGTCATCCTTAAGAACATAATGCTCAATCTGTTTGATTTCTCCCAAGCTTGATGGATGGCATAATCTTCATCAGTACTTGCATCAGTTATTGGATTTGGTTTCTCTTCACGAAGTGCCAAATCCTAGTCAAGTACTCCTAATGTAAACTCAACTTTCTCTTTCCATTCTGAGAAGTTGGTTCCACTGAAGATTGGAACACTATAGACCATATATGTCAAGTTTTCAGGAAAAGATGCTGCAATTTTTTTTAGAGATATAACAAGCTTTTAATTAGACTTCAAAACATAATCAACACACAAATTTCAATTATCGAATAAATATGACAAAAAAATCATGATGCTCCTGTGGGAGTCATCATAATCTCATTATAATCATACTATTCATAAAACGTTATTGAGTATTGTATTAATTAAACTAAGTTATATGTGGATATCCTTAATCTACACATATACATACTTCATAAGTTTATTGATCATATCTACTGTTTATAGTCTACCTGTGGGTAACTAATTTTCACAAAGATATATCAAACAATAGTTTTCATATGTAAATCATTCTAAGGTAAGGTCACTGTGGTGATATCCAAAACCTAATAATGCACTTTTGCTGAAAACCAGTTTCCTGTACGAATTATGCACATATCGTTTTATTCACTGATTTCTATACAATTATGCATAGAACGATTTTGTACGAATTATGTACAAAACACGATTCTAATTGTGTACAAACTTTTATCTGCAAGAAGTTTAATCCACAGAGACCCGAATCGTGCACGGACTCTTATATGCGAAAAACTTAAATCGATGCACGCCTGGATTTTGCACGAACATTCAAAAAAACCCTAATTTTGCACAAACGTTAAGAAAAACCCTAATTTTGTACGAACCGATTTTTCACAGATTTTAAGAAAAAACTCTAATTTTGCACGGATGGATTTTTTTTAAAGATTTATATATGCAAATAACTTTAATTTGTTCAGAAATATAATTCTATCATACTTAATGAACTAATCAGATGCTTAAAACCATGCTCTGATACCACATGTTAGATTGATTTTAACATGAAGCCTAGATCGTTTAAGCAACATGATTAATTACATGAGAGAACTATGATAGAGGGTTAGCGGAGTACCTCCAACCATTGTAGTCGATATTGTCTTGATGAACGGTTTCCTAAAGTCCTGAACTTTTAGTTTAGGAGATTTAGGTTTCTCTTCCCTTGCCTATGAACAATACTATTATGTGTTGTGATTCTGTTAAGTATACTTTTATGATGGACTAAAGACACATATTTATAGGTGGAGAGAGGACATAATTCCTCTTTAGGGTTTCCTTAAGATTTAATCTCAACCGTCCATCAAAGTAGAGATAGATTAGGAAAAACTCCTTAATTACCAATTAAATTGGATTCCAAATATATTAAGGAATAACAATATTCCAATAGAAAACAGATAACTATAAGACCATATAACAGAGAAAGAAAATATTATTTACAAGTCAAATTCCATCTTAAATTTCTTATATAACTATAGATATACCCAAATTTCGGATATCGATTTAATTTCATATAACTTTAATTAAAAAATTCTAACTACACCTGAATGAGAACATAAAATACTAATTCCACCTAACTATAGAATCAAAAGGCTAATTATACATATGTCCGGTTGATTACGATTTAGTGTATATCAAAATAGTGATTTAGTATCCTAATTAGATCATAACGAGATCTTAAATAAAAAATTATCTCCCCCCAAAATTCCCGACATCGGCAAGAATTGAGACTTATAATCTAAATCCAAAACTTGGACATGGCTCCGTATATGAAACAAAAAAATGCATAGACTTTTGAATTTCAATCCAAAATCTAGAAAATTTTCATACAAATTTCACAAAAAAGAAAGTGAATTTTATCAACGAATTTCATCATCGAATAACATGTTCTGCGTGAGATGCAGGGGTCAAGAAGGAAATAGGAGCCAAAGGTTTCCGTTTCTTTAATTTTGTTTTGCAGGAAATTGGATACTTAGGGTTTGGATAGTTGGATCTATTTCGGTATCAGATCTCCATCGATGATTTTTAGAATATTATCGTCTATGTCTCTGATTCTACTGTGCTTTTCCACTTCATAACTCGCTAGAATCATCTTCTATATTGTTAACCATCTTAAAGACACTGATGACGACGACATTCTCTCCACTTTCCGTAACGCATTTGACTCTTTTTTTTGCATAGTTTTTTAGGAAAGAAAGAAGCAAATGGAAATTGTGTAGGATCTTCGTTGGTGGGACTATTTGTTGCAATTTGTATGGGGAATATGTAGTTGTTTTGTTTCTTGAGTCCATTTTCTTTTCTTCGTCTTCTCCAATTTCTTCTATGTAGGAAGATGAATTACTATCATTTTTTGGTTGGTTTCAAGTGGATTATATGGTTAACTGACACCAAACTAAGAAAACCGATGTTTGTGTGCAATTAGTCATTTATGTTTTAATTCATGTGTAATTAGAATTTATTAATTAAAATTATGTGAAATTAGACAGATGAATAAAGTTTGGGTACATTTATAATTATATAAAAAATTTATGGTGAATTAGACCGTCAACCCAAAAAAATTATATGCAAAATTGAGTCTAGGTTTGATCAACTTTATCTAACAGAATTGATCAGACCATTGGGTTCAAACTAGTTTTCAGCTTAAAGTCTCCAACTAAACGAACAGAATTGACCATTGGGTTCAAACTTCAAAATTCAAATGTGTCCTTAATCCAACTAGGTGAACAACAAACCTGTAATTTATATCCCTTCTAGTTGTTCAAGTATAGGCCCATAGTGTACTCATACGGCCCATTAAACTTTTAATAAAAAGCCCACAACTTATTGAACTTTGTTTGTTCAAGTCACCAACAAAGTCTTTTTATTTAACATGTTATAAACTTACCAAACCAAAAAAAGAAACCGATATTCTTATCTTTCTAGCCGAGTAAAAATCGTGTAGGATGATGACTATGTGTAACTAGGGATGTTACTTTTGAGTTTTTACCCATTGGGTACCCAAAACCCAGAAGAAAAATAAAAGCTCAAAGTCTTATTTCAATAAGAAAAAAATAATTGGGTTTTAATTGGGTATTACTCATAACAAATGGGCTTTTTTCGGGTATACCCATTGAGTAATGGGTACCCAATGGGTTTTTGGTGTTTTAGGGATTCTTTTATTTGGTTCCTCTTCTGTCTCTCTCTCTTACGACTGAATCATCTTCTTCTCTCTTTACGGATTTCTCTCCTCTCACAGAAGATCGTTGATTAATCTTCTACCTTTACTGTAAGTGCCTCAACTCCAATTATGTTTGAGTAGATTAACCTTTAATTCAATTTTTGTATTACTTCTCTTCGATTATGCGTTGTAATTCGACTCCTTAGGTTTGATTCGTTCTACTTTTCGGATCTGAGACCGTTTGTTTACTGGATTGTTCTTTGCTTTTGGTTTTAATCCTGCAAAAGAATCATTGTGGCTGAAATTATAACTATGAAGCTGTTATTTTAGTTGAGTTAGCTTTGTGGGATACTTATCTGCTCTTGAGACTTGATTGATTCCTGTTTTTGGCTTTGTGGTTCTTCAGTTTGTATATTTGTTTCGTTGAGAGAGGAAGTGATTGAGTTTGGTTATTACTTTTATTACTCGACATGATTTAGTGTCGGCGTCTTCTCGTCAATTTTGGTCTCATTCACGTTATTAATCATGCTCCAGTGCTCTTCTTCTCGTTATTAATCATGCTCCAGTGCAGCTCGTGCATTGATTCTTTTTGTTCTTTGATATAAAGATCGGTTCTTTTTCTCGCTTAGAATCATGGGTTTGCTTTTGTTCAAAGAATTATTTGATGATCGATGATGATTTTGATAAAGATGGATTACTGTTCATTTCCCATCTGCTTTGTTTCTTTGCTGAGAAATTTTGTGACAGAAGACATTAATGGACAACGAAATTTCTACTTTTTATAAAACTGTTATTTTTTAAGCTTTGATTGTTTGTTGGAATTGTATTGAAAATTTTCCTATATGAATAACATATGGAAATTAATATGAAAATTATGTTATGTGGCTGTTTTCCTCTATGAATAACAGAAGACATTTGGCTGTTTCGATGTAGCCAAATATATGTACTATAATAATCGAATGATATATACTTTCCATGAATCTATATGTGGTTATAATATACTCGTTCACATGAAAAATTATGTTATGTGGTCCAAAGTCACATAAAAACGATTAAGGTGATGATTGAGTGTCTTATTATATATATATATATATATATATATAAGAATAAGATGGTGTTCACAATAAATAAATTATGTATAAAGAAAAGAAAAGGTATTTAAAAAAAATTCCAGTGCTTCGTTGAAATTTAGTAGCCAGTGCAAAGTTTTACTTGTTTTTGCTTTGGTCAGTCAATGGATTCACAGTTATTGTTATTGTTTTATGTTTGTTATTGTTTTTTGTAGATGGATTCACAGTCATTGGAAACAATGGAAGCTCTAAATGTTGAGAATGAGTATATAACAATGAATGAGGAGGCTGAAACTCAAGAAGCATCACAATGTGCAATTCAGCCTACTCAAGCAACTAACAAACGCAAGAGATCTACTGTTTGGAAAGAGTTTGTACCAATCGGAGTAGAATCAGATGGCAAACAAAGAGGTCGTTGCATTCATTGTAATAAGAAGCTAGTCACAGAAGCCAACCATGGAACATCAGCTCTAAAGCGTCATTTACAGATTTGTCTAAAGAGAGTTCCACAACCAGGAGAAGAAAG
The DNA here is from genome assembly GCA_023374145.1 of Lepidium sativum. Taxonomy (NCBI): domain Eukaryota; kingdom Viridiplantae; phylum Streptophyta; class Magnoliopsida; order Brassicales; family Brassicaceae; genus Lepidium; species Lepidium sativum. Next base: position 43,563 of record JAKUCM010005526.1, read on the forward strand.
GCAATATGATTATAAAGTAGATCGACAAATGGTTAGTGAAATCATTATTCACCATGAATTGCCTTTTAGATATGTTGAGTATGAAAATGTTAGAGCTAGGGACAAGTATTTGAATCCAAATTGTGAGCCTATATGTAGAAGAACAGCTGGAAATGATGTGTTTAGGAGATATGAGGTAGAGAAAGAAAAATTGAAAAGAGTGTTTGCGAATTTTAAAGGGCGGGTATGTTTTACTTCTGATTTGTGGACAACTCATAGCACCATGACAGGATATATCTGCTTGACTGCTCATTATATTGATGAAGCTTGGAATTTGAACAATAAGATTTTAGCATTCATTGACATGAAACCTCCGCATACCGGTGAAGAATTAGCTAATAAGATTCTAGGTTGCTTGAGAGAATGGGGTTTAGAGAAAAAGGTATTCTCTATAACATTGGATAATGCTACTAGTAATGATAGTATGCAGAGAATTCTTAAGCATCGTCTCCAGATGATTAGTGGTGGTGGATTACTGTCTGATGGAAAAAATTTTCATGTGAGATGTTGTGCACATATATTGAATCTGATAGTTAAGGAAGGATTACTACTAGCTACTAATCTCTTAGAAAATATCAGAGATAGTGTTAAGTTTGTCAAAGCATCAGATTCAAGAAAAGAAGCATTTGCAGCATGTGTTGAAAGTGCAGGGATTAGGAGTGGAGCTGGATTGTCATTAGATGTTCCTACACGATGGAACTCCACTTATGATATGCTTGCTAGAGCATTGAAGTTTCGTAGGGCATTTGTCAGCCTGAAACAGTGTGATAGAAATTACAAGTCGTTGCCTTCACAAGATGAGTGGGATCTTGGTGAGAGAATTTGTGATCTTCTGAAGCCTTTTAGTGTGATCACTACATACTTTTCTGGGGTCAAATATCCTACAGCCAATGTGTATTTTCTACAAGTGTGGAAAATTGAGTGCTTGTTGATGAAATATGCTAATTGTGGTGATAGTAGAGTGGAATTTATGGCTAAGGGTATGCAATCCAAGTTTGCTAAATATTGGGATGATTATAGTATCATTTTAGCCATGGGAGCCATTTTGGATCCGAGATTAAAGCTTCAAATCCTCAAATCTGCTTATGATAAGGTGGATCCGAGTACTTCAGAGGAAAAAATTGGTGTTGTTAAGCAAAATTTGAAAGATCTTTATGAAGAATATCGCACCAAGACTCTAACTTCTTCTACTTTCACTAAAACACCAACTCCGAATGAACTTCTTACAGAGTCACCATTAGGAGATGATCCAAATTTTGTAAGTATATTTTCTTATTTTCATATTATCATTTACTTTGTCATAATTTGTCATATTTAGTATGTTTTTATGATACAGGACCTCTTTGAACTTGAGAGAAACATCCTTCCTGACTCGGATAACACCAAATCTAATCTGGATGTTTATTTGGATGAGCCCAGATTAGATGTGAGGTCTTTTACAGATATGGAGGTCCTGACTTACTGGAAGAACAACGGGCAACGTTATGGTGATTTGGCTTCTCTAGCATGTCATATTCTCAGCATTCCAATCACCACAGTGGCATCAGAATCTGCTTTCAGTATAGGAGGTCGGGTGTTGAACTCCTACAGAAACCGTCTCCTTCCAAGAAATGTCCAAGCTTTGATTTGTACTAGAAACTGGTTACGTGGTTTTTCCGAGCTTAGAGGTAAAAATTTGATTTTAAATTCAGTAAATTATTGATTTAGATTGATGGATTCACATTTTGAAATTTTAGGTGATATTGAAGATGACTTTTATGAAGAAACTGGAGATACTATGACAAGTAGCCTATGAATATGAGATATAAGTAATATCTTTGTTTCATTTAATTTTAGATGTTGTGATTTTTCAAGAGGAGATTGAGAGATATATTGGATGATTTAGTAAATGATAAACATATTTAATTTGATTTATATTATGAAAATTTTATCTAAAAAATTTAAATATTACATATACATATTTTTAAAAATTATTGAAAGATACAAATTTAAATATTTGTACAAATAAGTTTAATTATTGAAAAATACAAATAAATTTAATTATTGAAAGATACAAATAAAAATGTTAAGAACTCCAATACAAATAAATAACTGGGTACCCATATAAAACCCATATATTACTGAGTTTTTTCTGGGTAGTCTTAATAAGACTTTAAGTCTTATTGGGTTTTTCTATTTTGGGTTTTTTTTGGGCGGATTAATTTTGGGTTTGGGTCGGGCCGGGTTTTTTTACCCAAAATCACATCCCTATGTGTAACCGAGAGCTTGCCACTATTACACACGTGTATGTCATTTAGAAATATCTCATCGTATGTTGTTTGGCCACAAGTAGCGATACAAACATCGTGTCATTTTTCTTCTTCTCGAACTATGTAGAAGAAACTCCCACAAAACAGCGTGTCGTTTTCATGATACGTACGGACAAGAGAATTAAAACACGGCAACACTGTTGAGGCAAAGTACGAGTTGGTACGAATTTGTTGTGTATTATTTCATCTGTACTTGTTTTCTTTTCTTCTTCTGTCGCAAAGTTTATTTCCTTTCTTATATCAGATCAGTTTTATGGATTCGAGAGTTACGTTTCCTCTACCACTAGACACTTTACGACAACAACAGTAAAAGAAAAAGGATAATTCTGTAAAATAATTCCTTATCACGGATACATTTATTCAGCTATATTATTTCGTGATATAAAATTGAAAACGTGTTTTCCCAATACCAATGTACTAAAGAATCCACAGTTTGAGTCTGCAAATTGCAGAAGTTTTCTCAGTTGCACAACTTGCAAGAGACATATAATTAAAAAACTGAATTTTTAAACAGTTTTGAATCAGAGAAACATTTATTTCAGATGAATTGAGATATAAAAAGAACAAAGTTTGGAATCGAAAACAAAGAAACATAATGATAAACGAATAATTGGAGGTCTATTAATTGAGAAGATGTATAATGTTTAATGAGAAGGGACTTTGAGGTTGAAGGATTTGTTAATCCAAGCCTTGAAGCTTCCTCCTTTCCTTGCTCCATTAATGGCGGAGTTAGATCTTCCATTACTTTCATCCATCTTCTTCTCTGGTTTCCTACACAGCATGAAGTTCCTTACTCCAAGTGATCCAATTGCATCCCATGAGCTTAAAGCTGTCAAATTAATCAAAAACCACATTAGTAAACCAATTTGAATTCGATTAAAAAGCAAATCGAATACGGAATTGGGAAACTTGCAAGTACCTTCAGGTCCAACCATGGGGCAATAGAGGAGAAAATCATTGAAATCGGATCCGAGAAGGGGAAGACGACCTTCACGAGCGTAGTTTTTAAGAGCAGTGTCGATAACAGAAGCAACAAGATCATCTTCATAAGCCACGAACCGGATCGGACCGGCACTACCAAGAACGGTAACGCTAATCAGAATCCTGTTTCCTTTAGCGTTCTGGTTCTTCTTCTGCTTGTTGTAGAGCAACATCTTCGAATTTCAAGAAAGATAAACAAATAAGGGCAAAATCGCAGAAACACAGAAACCCTAATTACGAATTGGATAAAATTAGGGTTCTCGATGTGAGATTGTTCACGGGTCGAGGCCGATGCAGCGAAAGTACCAGCCTTCTTTGCAAGATCCGAAAGCGAAAACAGAGGATGCGGAGAGAGGAAGGGAAAAGCTCGCCCTTTTGATGGGAAGGGAGAGCGTAAACTTACCACCGATCTGATTAGTTTCCACCATTCACAAACGATTCTCACAGAGATTCAATCACACAAAGGAGACGAGAAAAAGGAGATGGCTTTGGTTGGTAAGCAAGCAGAAGGCAGTATATAGGTAGGTTGTTAGGGTTAGGGTCTTTTTCGGGATTTTGCCATATTTCTGATTTTCTCTAACTTTTTTGTAATTGTTACCAATTTTATCGGTGCCTTTGGAAACGTGTTCCTTTTTTTTTACCAATTTGTCCCGTGAAAGAAATATAGAAATCTTTTTTCTCTTTTTTTTACCAATTAGTTTGTTAATACTCTAGGTTTTAAAATATAAGGGGTTAAAATTTTTTAATATTATTTCGATTTACAAATTGTTTTTATATGAAGAGTGGCATGATGTTTTCCCAAAATCAGATGATTGGGTCAGATCATAGATCTACATTATGCAATTTTGAAGAAAGTTAATTTATTTTTGACAAACGATGGATCGGAAAATCGGGCTTCGTTGAAGTTATCCGGAAAAGCTGGGAGGCTCATCAACATAATCAAGAAGTAACCTTTAACGATAAACTGAGGATTTGTCGGCGTGAAATTTCACACTAGAGGCGCAAAAATTATTTTGCCTGATCGATAGAACATAAATAAGTTCAAACAAGAATTGGAAAATTTGAAAAATAGTGCCTCACCGAATTTAGAGAGGATTTTGCAAGTAACAAAGGACCTCCGTCACGCTTACGATGAAGATGAGGTTTATTGGAAACAAAAAAGTCAAAACAAATGGTTAAGGGAAAGGGATGAAAACACAAAGTTTTTCCATGCTCAAACGAAGCAGAGGAGAGCGCAGAATAGAATTATTGGGCTACACTCGCGGGAGGATATTTGGGTAACGAAGGAGGATTATTCTCCGGGAGGCAACGTCATATTTCTCTAGTAATGGCGATGCCACTATGGTTTTGGCCGAATTAGAGCCTAAGATTAGTGAGATGGATAATCAATTTTTAATATACAAAACTAATGTCGAGGAAGTGCAACAAGCTCTGTTTTCGATGAACCAGAATAAAGCACTTAGGCCAGATGGGATGACGGCATGGTTCTTTCAAGAGGCTTGAGAATTTGTAAAGAATGATCTGGTTAAATTGGTACATGATTTTTTGAACCGAGGCACTTTTGAGCATAACTTAAATAGGACTAATATCTGCCTCATTCCAAAAATTTCTCGTCCGACTCGGATGTCGGAATTTCGACCGATTAGTTTATGCAATGTTGCATATAAGATCATATATAAGGTGATGTGTTTGTGACTATGACGGGAATTACCGAAATTAGTATCGGAAATGCAATCTGCGTTTGTAGCGAGGAGACAAATCTTGGATAATATTATACTAGCCCATGAGATGTTTCATGCTCTTCAGACTAATAATTCGGTTAAAAGCAACTTTATAGCTATAAAAACGGATATGAGTAAAGCATATGATATAGTAGAATGAAACTTTGTTGAAATATTGTTTCGGAAGCTGGGGTTCAGCAAAGCATGGATACGTTGTATCATGTATTGTATTAAAAGTGTGGAATATTTTGTTCTGCTAAATGGTATGCATGGGGGATGTATTAAGCCAAAGTGCGGACTAAGGCAGGGTGATCCTTTATCACCTTATACTTTTATACTTTGTACGAAAATGTTGATTTCAAAGATACGGGAAACGGAATGACGGGGATTAATTACGAGTATCTCCATTGCTCGAACTAGCCCGTCTATGACACATTTATTATTTGCAGATGATAACCTTTTCTTTTGCAAATCATCGGAAGAGGAAACACAACAAATTTTGAAGATACTTAAGGAATATGAGCAGATTTTTGGTAAGCAAATTAACTTTGCGAAGTCATCAATTCAGATGGTGACATATTGGAGGTACATCAAACCCTGGGGATTCATAATGTGGGAGGCTTGGGGTCTTATTTAGGGTTACCTGAGAATATTGGTGGGGCAAAAACGAAGGTTTTTGCTTTTGTACGAGGAAAGCTTAGGGACATGATTAATAGCTGGTCTTTTTAAATTTTTATCAAAAGCGGGAAAGTAGGTTTTAATCAAATCAGTTCTTACCGCTTTACCTACATATGTGATATCCTGTTACCGCCTCCCTAAGATGTTAGTTCATCAGTTAACTGCAGTTATTGCGGAATTTTAGTGGTCCAACCAAGGAACATCAAAGGGTATCCATTGGCAAAAGTGGAAGAACCTTTGTAGACTAAAGTCAGAAGGTGGGTTAGGGTTTCAAATACTAGAGGATTTTAATTCGGCTTTGTTAGCGAAACAAATTTGGCGGCTTCTTAAATCGGAATACCACACGGCGGAAGCATTTACTCTGCTTCCGGTGGGCTGCTATGGTCCAAATTTTCAGGCCTTATATAAGAAGGTGTGGCAAATTAATGCCCCAAATAAGATTCGTCACTTTTTGTGGCAAACCTTATCGGGCAGTGTTGCAGTTAACTAGAACCTAAAGTATCGGGGGATTAACCGTGCTCCAGGTTGTTTAAGATGTGGGGCAGAGTGTGAGTCTGTTGTTCATATTATTTTCCACTGTCCCTTGGCTATACAGACATGGGCCTTATCAGACATCCCATCTGTGACACATGTTTTCCCGGGGGAATCAATTTCGTATAAGTTGGACTACCTATTTTGGCGGTTACTGGAGTCTGGTGATGTCCAATATTTTTCTTGGTTAATTTGGAATATGAGGAATGGTCAGGGGCTCATGCACAGTTAGCAGTCCCTCAGAATTGGTCATTGGGCCATTCCTTTACACGGAAATCCTCATGGATTTTTCCTTCTACAGCCAAATCAGGGTTCACGGGGATCATGTGTTTCGCGGACACTTCCTGGAAGATGACATACCTTAGTACGGGGTTAGGGTGGTTTGGCTTTCCAGATTCGGTAGAAGGTGTTTGTACGGGAGCTCGATGCGTCAATCAGAGCTTGTTAGCTTTACATGCGGAGGGAGAAGCTATTTTGTGGGCCATATAGTCTATGCTGGCAATCCAAGCTTTGGAGGTGGAAATGTCGACAGAATGTGAGACAGTGCTGGAGGTCTTAGACAAGCCAGGGGATTGGCCAGCCTTTCTCCCATTCCAGGAAGACTTCACATGGTTAACTTCTCTGTTTACATCTTTTACGCTTACAGTGATTCCACTTCATCTCAATTATAGGGCTGATGCTCTAGCCAGATTTGTTAGAAAGCAAGGCTATAGTTGATTGTAAGAAACTCGGGTTGTGTTGCACTTTTATATAATATTGTCGTTGACAAAAAAAATGTTTTCATAATTCTAGGTAAAATTTAATAAATTTTATACTTTTTGATCTTTAATATTCTCAAAATTTATTAATGATTGGTTAGATTACATTTAAATTAAATACTAAATCATTTTTGGAAGATAATAAATAAGTTTATTAAAATTGTGTTTTTGACTAAAACTCTTTTATACATTAAAACAGAGATATAATTTTTAACATATATATTAACTTTTTTAATATATATTTCATTTCACATATTTCTGCTATTTAAATTTTAAACTCTCTATTATACCAAAACCATTTGAACGACGAACTTGTTATCTTTCTATATAATAAAATTGTAACGTTAACAAATTTAAATTTTTTAAAATAAAATTTTTGTTTTTTTTATTTTTTATAAAACGTAATAAGATTCTCTAACTAGTTATTATTAATATCTCTATGTACATAATATTATAAGTTTGTTCTAATTTTAATATTTTAATATTTTTTTTAACTTAAGTTAATAAAGTTAAAAGAATCTCTTATACAATAAAAACACAACACTAATTTAAACACTACTTTATATTAGTTCGTTTTAACTTAAGAAGTATTGTAACAAATTTGTTACTAGAAAATAATAATCATATAATTCTTTTTATCTCTTATAATTATATAAAACAATTTTTTCTTGATAATAATATATACTCAATTACTATTATCAACATAATTTCATTAATTTGTATTAAAATTTAATATAATAAAAAATGAATATCATTAATATGCTATATCAAGTAATATTGAAATAACAAAATTTGTCATGAAATATCAAGTTCATATGATTTTATATCGAATCATTGTCAATATGCAATATCGCTTATATGATTTATTCTGTATTGAGTTATCATTAATATATTATATCACTTTCATATGATTTTATATCAAGTTATAATCAACCTTAGTATTAACTTTAAACATAACATATAAGCTTCATTTATATAATTTGAATAAAATTATAACAAATTATCATAATTAATTCATAATATTTAGAATATACCATAGATATCTATAATTAAATTCTATCTTAATTTTTTATCTTTAGTTGTAATAGGAAAAACTATACTAATTAAAAGTCTTATTCTATTTAATACTTATCTCGTAACATTTTCTTAAACCACCAAGTAAAATAATAAATTAATAAGCATCAATACACATTTCTAGATAAATATATTTGATATATGAAAATTATTGTAATTTATTAAAAAAAATTAGTATTCATATATTTATATATATGTATTTCTAGTTATTTTTATTTTTGAAACTAATAAACTACAATAATTTTTAAATATAAGTTTAAAGAAATGAACACATAATCCATGTTTGTCTAAATGAACACATGCTTAAAAATCTAATTGAATATGAATCTAATAATTCAAATGAATACATGTTTAAAAATATAAATAAACGCGAATTTAAAAACTTAAATAAATGTGAGTCTAAAAACCTAAATGAAATGAATCTAAAAATATAAATAACACAAGTCAAAAAGTTAATATACAAAAATTGTAATGCATCAGAACCTAAATTAAAAAAGATCGAAAATATATTTCGTCTATAACACCATTCATAATTATAAATAATTTATAGTATTTCTTATATATAATTAATAAATTAATCTACATAAATCAAATCATGAATAAACAAATATCACATATAAATAAATATAACTGCAAATATATATATATATATATATATATATATTGATTTTCACAAAATATATCTCATACATAGCATAAATAATCTAGTTATATTGTACTAAAAACTCCTATTACTTACTTAGGAAAGATTTAATCAACACAACAATTATAAATTTTGACCTATTATTTGAAAACAACTAAACATAAACTAAGTCAACATTCCAACATTCCACATTGCCTAGTTTCTGCAAACTTCCAACTTGTCCCTTAATTCTTTAAACCCTTGTTCTTGGCAATGCTTTCGTAAAATGTGTGTGCCACTTGATCTGTTGTAGTTCAATAAACCATATTAACTTCTCCATTTTTTTTGTTTTTTGTTTAAATCACACAAATTTTTTTTAATCCAAACAGTGTGATTAAATATTTCATTTTGCAG
>JAKUCM010005527.1:0-43494 GCA_023374145.1 Lepidium sativum
GAAAAATAATGAAAACAAATGTTTCTAGAGGTGCCATAATAATGAGAACAACACATGAGTACTCTTTTATCTTTTTTCGTTGTGTTCAACGTTCGTCGCTTATCTCTTTTACTTTTCTCTTTAATACGATTACACAAAAATATTTGAATTAAATTTGTATTATTAATAACAAATTAATTTTAAATTTCAAATTGGGGTTGTAGATATTTGGATTTGTACCGCGAAAATATTTTCTGTAATTGAAAATTTGCTTTTTAAAGCAATGAAAGCCAAAATTAAATATAAATCAATGATTTGTCTAGTTTTAGTGATTTCAAAATTCTTTTACGTTCTACTACACTCACAACCTTTTCCAATCACACCTTTTGGTTCTAAATTTATGGTTTTCCACAACCAAAAACATCTTGTAATTAAAAAAAAAATCTAAAGTAATAAGAACCAAAAATAAATCTGAAATACAATTAGTTTAATTTTCCAGTCATCTCTGCATCTTGGGAAATGCTTATTTCATATTTTGGTCCCTTTGCATGACCACTAACTATATAATTTCTCATAATTACTACAAAAGGATAGAAAATTTTACTAACAAAAAAATCCATAGCTAATAAACTCAAACATCTAACAATATTATATCAGTATAAAAAATTAGACGTATTTTATCATTTATTTTATTTGTTTATATCAGTTTTTAATTGATATAATTGTTATCTACATCATTTACTAAAATAACTTCAAAAATAATGATTTAAATAGTTAGTGTCGGTTTAAACAATTGATATAACTATTTCTATTATTTACTAATAAATAATACTAGTTTGTATCACATATAAAAAAATGATGTTAAAATCTGTATCAACTATAATAAATGATGAAAATAATTATGTCAGTTAATAGAAGTGATGTTAATATTTAAATTAATTATAGTAATTGATGCTAAATTTGTGTTATTTGTAATAAATGAAATAAAATTTATATCTAAATAATGATAATATTCACATTATTTCCGGTAATTTATGTTAATTTTGTGTTACTTATGATAAATAAAATAAAAATTTGCATCAGTTATTATAAATAATAATGGTAATATTTATATATTTATGGTAATTGATATCATTTATCAGTACTTTTAAATTGATACAATAATTATATCAAGATCAAATGATGTTGTACTAATAAAAGTCTTCTATTTTGTTTGATTTTTTTAAATTATATTTAAAATTTATAGATTTACTAGTAAGAGATAAGAGATAGTAACAAAGGTTATCTTTACTAAAAGAATTGGAACAAACAAATCAATATATAACAAATACACCAACAGACGTATATTAATACAAATAAAAATAAATAAATGTACTTTAGAAAGTATTATAATAACCTGATTAAAAAAGAATTATAATAATAGATTACTAATTACAAAAAATATCGTAAGTGGTGTTTAATTGACATGTAGTACATCTATTAAAAATATGAGTATTTATATATTCATGAGCTGATTTTCGTTTTCTATATTATATAGGAGTTTGATTGTGATCAAATATTATATAGGGTTTGGGTTCGGTTCAGCTAGACGGTTAGGGGTTGGGATAGGTTTCAGGGGTGTGTTTATTTGGGAGGGTTTGGGCTTCGGGGGTTGGTATCGCGGCTAGGGTGGGGGTTTTAGTGGGATCGCTTCCGTCAAAGAATCCGTAGTCTCCGGATCCGTGTGGTGTCGGTGCATCGGAGTGGTCTAACAGGTACGTCGATTCCATATTCACGATTATTTATTGAAAATGGATTTATTTGCTTCGAGTTAGGGTTCATGATGAATCCTGATGGAGGATTCTTTGTTCGCTTTAAGAACTGGGTTAATATTAACATATGTTTTGTGGGGGAATATGAAGGGTGTCTCCTCTCATATTTTCAACTAGATATATTGGTAATACTGGTTCACCTTGGGCCTGGTCAGGGGAATCATGTAAACTTACTCGATTATGTTACCTTCAGAAAGTTGAATCTCATGATGATCCTGAGGATGATAAGGTTATGTTTGGTTTGTGGATTCAAGAGAATTTCTGGGTCGGAAATTTCTTTTAGGTGTTAACGGATACAGAACTGGATAGGTCGCAAGATACTTGTGTGGGTATAGAGGGGTCCGGGATAGTAATGAGTCGAGAGATTCTTATTGATGTTCAGGGTCACAGTGGATAGGTTGGAGAACATAGATACTGGAGCTATTATTGGGGTATATATGAAATTGTGGGCCGTGGTTTGTGGTATTGTGGACTATGAGGGTTAGGGAATTATGATATTGTTAACATTGATTAAAATTTGAGAATGTTTAACTGTTGGGAGGTTCTTATTCGGTTAGCTATGGAAATGACAGAGATGGTTGTGCTATTTTGTACACCTTACATGGGTTTTGTAATATATAATGATCATATTTCATGGTTTAGGATCATGAGTAAACTGGGGGATGAGGGTCCCACGAATTGGCAAGAGGAAAGAATTACTAGCAGAAGTATTACATCGTCCAATACTTGGGAGATCTATGGTAGAGGGCCAACATATGGGACTGTGATACCATCGATGATGAGGAATTTTAAGGTGATAGATTACAATCTTAAGTTACAACATCTTACTTATCTTTTCGAATGTGGTTGTCACATTGGTTATAGGTGTGCATTGTTAGTGAAAGGAGTTTTTCACAATCAAAGTTTTGAGTGGGACTGGTATGTATTGCATAAAAATTTAAAATTGACATATTCTCTGGTGTTACATGAGATTTTTAGATATTCGATGGTTGATATGATATTCAATTATCCAGAGAAATATGTAAAGATATCTCAGTTTTGAAATTGAAGTATATTCGAGATTTAAGAGGACTTGGATTGTTGGATGACCTGAGAAATAGGAGGTGTATTCCTAGTAAAAAAAACTTGGATTTGAATAGTAATGGTCTTCTATTTTATAGGTTTCAGAAAGATCTTTCTTATGGGATAGAATTAGCGACTTTTGATAATGATTTTACTGTCTATATATTGACTGTTTTGCAAAGAGTAGATATATCTTATATTTTGCTTATTTTCTGGATTCTTGGCCGATTTAGAGAGACTATGTCTTTGAGTAGAAAAATGGTAGAAATAGATTCCCCATCCAAAGGGTTTGAAGATCAAAATACCGAGGATTAACAATGCTGCCTTGATGGCGAGATCATCAAAAGTGTTAATGGGAAGGTCTTTGAATCCCCAGTTTCAAAATGTGGACACCTTTCTCTTTAGGATGCCTCAGTTTTGGGGTATGGTGGGACGAGTAAGTGCATTAAACTTGGGGAACGGTAGGTTTCAGTTTGAGTTTCAGGAAGAAGCGGATTTGGAAAAGGTTCTTACCAATGGGGCTGTGAATTCTGATGGTTGGATGGTTGCATATGCTTCGTGGAGGGCAATGGCAAGTGCCGATTATCCAATCTCGATACGGCTCTGGAAGAGGATTGCCATACCTTTTGAATACTAACTGGAGGAGGTGTATCAGTTGGTAGCGGGTTCAATAGGAACTGTTATCTCCATTGACGAGCTTAAAGGTATGGTTTTGGTTGAAACTCCCTGCTCAAAACCATTAATTTTTTCATCTTATTTGGAATTTGAAGAAGACAGGGATTCCAAGATCATGTTTGAATACAAAAGGCTGGCGGGTTTTTGCACTCTGTGTAACTGTATGACTCAAGATAACAATAGTTCTTATAAGCTTAAACCAGCTGCTGGTGCTCTCAACATTGGTGAGAATGGAAACAATGTGGCTGTTGGTAGCCTATAAAGGAACTATAGGAACAAAAGTCTTAAAGGAACTGTGGTAACGGGAGTGTCCAACACAAATAATCAAATTATGGCTGGTTTAAATGGCAAAAGAAGAGGTCGTGAAGTGCCAACACTGGCGGCAAAAAGAGGTCCTAACAAAATGGTATTTTTACAGCATTTCTCTGGTATTAGAGGTATTGAGTATCAAGTTACCTTTTTAGGGCTGCTAATAAAGACTGAATATATTTGTATGGTTTTCTTTATGTTGAATTATTGCAAGGTAAGGAGACCGATTTTTCAGGAAACTACATCACCTACTGTGCCAACTGAGTCAAAGAACAGTCAGTTTGCTAACATAGTGGCTGCCAAGTGGAAAATCCATCGCTGGAAGAGACGGAGAGTCAGCATAAGGACGATGTATCATCAAGTGGTGGCGATGGTGAGACTCTGCAGGATTCTGCACAGTCGTTTTCGGAAGACGATTTGATGGGCGATTTAGCTTTTCGGCAGCGGTGATCGATGTTGGGAACATCTCTGACGCTGATCGGGAAAAGATATCGGCTGAGTTTACTCAAACACTGCAGAAATGTCATGTGGTGAGATAATCAAAGCCATCAGTTGGTCCAAGTAAAGTGACTTCAAAGGCGTCAACTCCAATTCGGGGTGTGATCTTCAAGAAATCTTTGGTAATTAAAGTTATGTATGCAAGAAAGACTCCAAAACATAACAAACATTTGGAGGGGACAACAAAGGATAAGGAGAAAAGTCCAATGAAATTTTAGGTTTTTTAAATGGTTAACATTTTAAGTTGGAATTGTCAAGAAATTGGAAATAAAGTCTCGATTGGATTTTTGCAAGATGTTTGGAAACGGTTTGGAAACTACAATTTCATTTTGGTTATAATTTACATTCTACTGTGGAACCAATAGGTGCAAGTGGAGGCTTAACTTTAGATTTTAAAGGAAAACCAACGAATATCACATTCCTTTATGGTGAGCCTTGTCAAAGTAATAGAGATCATTTTTGGGAGGGATTGACTAGAATAGGTATCCAAAAGGGGTGATCCTTGGTTAGTAATTGGGAATTTTAATAAACTATCGGGCAACCATGAGAAACAAAGTGGATCTTTACGACATGCGTCTACCTTTTTAACTTTTAATCAGATGATTCAAGATTTTGGACTCATTGATTTCTCGAAATTAGGTAATCATTGATCTTGGAGAGGAGTTCGGAATAATGGTGTGGTCGGATGTATTCTTGAAAAGCATTCAGGAATGAAGAGTGGCATGAATTATTCCCTAAATCTGAAATTGAATATTTGGAGATGATAAGGTCGGATCATAAACCAATTATTGGCAGATTTACGGAATAACATGTTACAGTGCAGCGTCAATTTGCTTTTGATAAACGTTGGATTGGGAAACAGGGATTCAGGGATACTGTTGCCAAGAGTTGCCAGGGTGTCTGGTGTCGCCGAAATGTTACACTTATAGATAAAATTAAAATTTGTCGGCGAGAAATATCTCACCAGCGACGTGAGAATATTATGTCAGGCAGTCAATGACTTGCTCAACTAAAAAAATATGTGGATGATATAAAAAATAGCACTTCGCCGCATTATGAGCAACTTCTGCAAGCTAATTTAGAGCTCAAACACGCATATAGCGAGGAAAAGACTTATTGGAAACAAAAGAGCAGTAATAAATGGCTTAAGGAAGGGGATGAGAACACTAAGTTTTTTCATGCCCAAACTAAGCAGCGACGAGCACATAATAGGATTATTAGGCTCCATTTGCGAGATGGAAGTTGGGTTACAAAGGATAACAATATACTCCGTGAAGCAATATGGTATTTTTCTTCTTTATTCACTAGTAATGGGGACACAACATTGGTGTTGGATGAACTGGAGCCTAAGATTACAGAGAGAGATAATCATTTCTTAATGCAGCGGGCTACTGTAGAGGAAATTAGAAGATCACTTTTTTGATGAATCCGAGTAAAGCTCCTGGCCCAGATGGCCTGACAGCTTTATTCTACCAAGATGCATGGGATGTTATCAAGGAAGATCTGGTTAAGTTGGTTAATAATTTCTTGTCTCAGGGAACTTTTGACAGAAGTTTAAACAAAACAAACTTTTTTCTTATTCCAAAAATCTCTAATTATGCTTGCGACTCAAGAGGATTCTACCCAAGTTGGTATCTGAGACGCAATCGGCTTTTGTTGATGGGCGTCTTATAACATATAATATTTTAATTGCACATGAGATGTTTCATGCTCTCCGTACAAATACCAAAATTAAGGGTAGCTATTTGGCCATTAAGACAAATATGAGTAAGGCTTACGACATAGTTGAATGGAACAATGGATCCGCTGTGAACGCGTCTCGGGTCAGCAAATTAATTTTGATAAATCTTCAGTCCAATTTGGACATGCGATACCTGAATTAAATAAGTTAGAGTTACATCAATCAATTGGAATTCATAAGTTGGGGGGATACCTGAAAATATTGGTGGTGCTAAGACGAAAGTGTTTGCTTTGGTTAGTGATAGACTGCAAGAATGAATAAATAGTTGGTCATCCAAATTTTTATCCCGAGGGGGAAAGGAGGTTTTAATTAAATTAGTCCTTACTGATTTACCTACATATATAATGCCGTGCTATCGGCTCCCGAAGATGGTTATTATTAAATTAAATTCGGCAATAGCTAAGTTTTGATGGTCTAATTCAGAGACATCGAAGGGTATTCATTGGCAATAATGGAAACAGTTATGTAAACCAAAATCAGAAGGTGGTTTAGGCTTTCTAGTTTTAGAGGAATTTAATTATGCGCTCTTAGCCAAGCACTCTGGAGATTACTAGATCACCCAGACTCACTGTTAGCTAGAGTCATGCGAGAGAGGTATTATAAAGATCAATGCCCATTATTGGCAAAGATAACTGCTAATCCATCTTATGGATGGCGCAATATATCTTCGCTGAGATTCTTAGTTTCAAAAGGGGTTATTAGGAGAATTGGAAGTGGACGTTCAATTAAAGTGTGGAAGGATCTTTGGATTCCAGACTCTATTCCCGGACCGGCGACAAGTATGACATTACCTCTTTTTCCGGATTTGACGGTCGATCAATTTATTGACCACACTCTGGGGTCCTGGAAGGAGGTATTGGGGATGACATTACACAAAAACCTGACGATATACTGTTATGTCGGGTTATCACACTGAGGAGTGCAGTACGCTGATTTCAACGAGCCAGACTGGACCGAATTTTCAAGCAATATATTGTAAAATTTGTAAACTTAATGCCCCAAATAAAATTAAGCACTTTTTGTGGCAAACATTATAGGGATGCATTGCAGTTAATAAAAACATGCGGCATCCGGGTATTAATTGTGACACTCGTTGTTCAAGGTGTGGATTAGAGGATGAGTCTATTAATCATGTCCTGTTTGAATGTCCGGTAGCGATCCAAACATGGGCATTGTCTAGCATTCCTTCTGCGACACATATATTCCCGGGGGATTCTATTTGGTATAATTTTGATTGCTTTTTTCGGAGGATACCTGAAAGCGATGACTCCCCATGTTTTCCTTGGCTGCTTTGGAATTTATGGAAAGCGAGAAATGATCATTGTTTCTCGAATAGTAACACAGATCCTCGCCGCCTTGTTTCTAAGTCGCGCGCGGAACAGAGAGAATGGTCTGTGGCTCATGCAGAATCAACTGTCACTCGATTACGGCCCATTGGTCAATCTCAAATGTGAAAATCATCATGGCCCAGATTCTATGGAGGGAGTTTGCATGGGTGCTCGTTGTGTCAACCGAAGCTTGTCGGCTCTACATGCGAAGTGTGAAGCGGTTCTTTGGGTCATGGAGTCCTTGGTGACGATCCACATTCTCGAGGTGGAGCTTTCAACGGACTGTGAGACAACACTGAAGATCTTGGATAGTCCAGAAGACTGGCCGGTGTTTCTTCTATACCAGACGAAATTCGTTAATCTTCAATACCTATACTCGTCGTTTTTTCTCTCGGTAATACCGCGCTGTCTCAATTCTATGGTTGATTCTCTCGTTAAGTATGTAAGAGAGGTCGCATAATTTGGACTGTGTTGTTCTTCTTTATTAATACATGAATGCTGTAGAAAAAAAAAGAAAAAAAAAAGACAAAGCAAAGAAAAATTAAAGTATCAAAATTCGTTTTCTGATTTTTGTAAGATTTTTTTTTGGAAAAAAGAATTAAGGAAGAACCAGGTTTAAATACACTTGTTTAGAAAATTTTAAGGTTCTTATACCAAATGATATAAGATCAAGAGGTCGATCTTACATGAGATTAGGAGTGGGACTCAGAAGTTGGAGTAAAGTCTCTCTCCTAAACAATTGATAATTGATGTGATGATGGATCTCACCAAATGGACTAAGGTATTTCCTTGAATTAGACAATGGATGAAAATATAGGTTGAGGACGGAGTGAATGATGCTATATAAGTGATGATAAGCTTGTGATAAGTCTGTTTATAAGGCTTCTTCATATGACTCACAAGAAAACTAAAAATCTCAAGGTTTAGTTTCTTACGAATACAATATTTATTGATAAATTGGTCAAAAGTTATAAAACTGCTAAATAACCTTTTAAATGGTTCGTGCAGCTTAACCTTTAAGGATCGAAAATCCTAATATACAAACTAGAAAAAGACACAAAAATCCCAAACTACAAATAGCTATTATTGTTCAGAAAAAAAAAACTAGAAAAGGAAATAACTTAATAAACCTGCAAAAAGAGAATAAACCAACAATTATAATTCAAATGCTTACCTTTGTCACATGTTATGACTCTTGTAGAAGCTTAGGTTGGGTTGTTGTGGGCCTGAATTGAGAACAATAAGATTTGGTCTTCCAACGACTTCGATTGGGCTAGTTTGTGGCTTTCTTGTTTTAAGCTTGGTTCTTCTTTACAGTTTTGGTCCATGAAGCTTTGAACCGATCCTATGAACCTTTAATCTGAGTCTTTTAACTCCTGATATTGTCCTTGGAAGCTGGTTCATATATGTCCGATGTGTCGTCTTCAATGGATGTCTTCATCAAGTGCGAGCTGGTATTATGCCTTGAGTATGAAGAAAACTTTCTTGCCTATATCTTTCATTTTTACTCTCCTTCTTTTTCTGACTTGTACTTGTACCACTAGTTTCCTATTAACTCCTCTAATTGTGAATCATTAACGGCATTGTTTTTAGGTAGTTTATTGTCACCAACCCATTAAAATAATATTTGGATTGGGCCTTTATCCCTTAGTGGTTTTCTTGATTAGTCTTTGATTCTCTTTTTGCAGGTAATGGGCCTCCAGATCCGTTACCAACATTAGTAAAGCTCAATACAAAATATAGGAACTCTTGCCGAGTTAAAGCAATCACAGTCTAAAAACTGGAAAAAAAAGAATTTACTTAGATACTAGCTTTGTATCTCAGCAAATGTTACCACAAAGTACCTTGTCTTACGATAAACAGCTCATTAGATTGATTTCCCATCCATGCAAAGACATTCAACGCGTTTTTAATCTCCACATGTAATGGGGGAGACTTAACATTTGTTACCCTTAATCCTTCCATTAAATAATCCTTGGTTGATATGCTATAACTTATATCATCAATTAATCATTAAAAAGGCTTAATAGCGTTTCTAATTTGACCCATATGTTACAATTGAACAAATCACTTGATCTTTTTATATAAAGTAATCTTACGTGCTCGTTCATCTTCTTCACCTTTTATAAATCCTAAATCATCCAATTTACTTTGTGATACCTTTTTTAATTTGTAATTTCAGAAAGTTCAGGACTATTAGACACATATAACCGGGTTTAAAATCAATCACATATAAAATTGATTTGGTTTACTCAAATTGGTTCGGTTTTCTATTAATAGTTAAAACGATCTTTTTTTTTTTGGGAGTAAGAAACAAGTTGAGAGCGAGAGTTTTAGATTATGTTTCTTGTAATCGATGATTCTTCTTCTTGGTATCAATGAAGTTCTCTTTAATTCTACTTCCTCTTTGTTTCTAACATGGTATCAGAGCGAGAAAGCTTTCTCTGAATCTTTCTCACGATCCTATTCTACTTTTGGAATCTCTGTAAATCAAAATTTCTTTGTTTCCCCATCTTTGGGTCCCTCGCCGAAATTAATCCTCAGCCTTTGCACAAGATGTTGAATCTGCGAAAAAGAAGAGTTGCAAAACATGCATCTATCTCTGGGCGTGTTCGAAAGATTGTCCGAGTTATAAGATCCAACGAATCGGAAGAGATTCGAGCTCCGATCGTCAATGCTAATGTTGTTATAAAAAAATTCCAGAGGAGAATCAAGCCGAATCTTCGCCATGTCTCAGCAAAGCAAGACTCAACATCAAGATTCACATAACTTTGAAGGATTGCAATTCTCACCATTCTTCTTGAGCAGTAGCAATAATCTAGGAGCTACTCTTGTCTCGGAAATTTTAAACGGACAAACTACAATACCTGGAACATCGCAATGACTATATCGCTTGATGCGAAGAATAAGATAGGATTTGTAGATGGTTCGATACTTAGGCCTGATAGCAGCATCCTCAGGTTCCAAGATGCATCAGATGTTTGGAAAGATCTTCAAATTTGTTTCCATGTTACCAATTTATCTCGTGCTTATCAGCTATCTCAACAGATTTGGTTGTTCAATCAAGAAACTATGGATCTCTCCTCATACCTCACTCGCCTAATGACAATGTGGGATGATTTGGAATCTACAGACTGCATCAAGACTTGTAAAACTTGCACCTGCTGTAAAGCAATGCTAGAAAAGTCTGAAAATGCTCGTGTTGTGAAGTTTCTTTATGGTATTATTGACTCCTACAATGCAGTATGATCACATATTATAATGAAGAAGCACATCCCATACCTTTCAACCGTCTACAATCTTCTGGATTAAGACTACAGTCAACATAACATCACTCATGTGCCTCAAGCTTCAACCTTCCAAGTCTCAAGCATTAACAATTCTCAAGCTGTAGTGAACGTCGCAAATGCTCATGTCAAGTCGCATAAGCCAACTTGCACTCAATGTGGTTATGTTGGTCACATAGTGGATAAATGCTACAAGATCCATGGCTGTCCTCCAAATTTTAAACACAGACAGAAAAATGCTTCCACTAAAGCAGCTGTGTCTCAATTTTCTCTTGACGATCCAAAGGCTGCATCAATAGACATTCAAGATCAGATTAAGACCTTGTCAAAGGAGGATATTGAAGGTGTTATTGCTTTCTTCAACTCCCAGATGCCTACTGTTGCCTCAACTTCCAGAGCTGACAAAGCGACAACAAGAGGAACAATAACGACACTTCCTAGTATGGCTTTTAACTCTTCTACTTTGAATTTTGTAGGAGCATTAAGGGCCACAAGTAGTGTTTTGTCTCCTTCTTCTTGGATCATTGATAGTGGGGCAACTCACCATGTTGTTCATGATAAATCTCTATTTAATAACCTATTTATGCTATCAGATCGATCAGTCACTCTTCTTACAGGATTATCTATCACTATAGCTAGGTTTTGTAGCATCAAATTAAACAATCATTTGCTTCTTCATAATGCTCTTTTCATACCTGACTTTAGACTCAGTTTGATAAGTGTCAGTCAACTAACAAAGGATATAAAATGTATACTAACATTTGATGAAAACTTGTGTCTTATACAGGATCTTACCAGGGGAATGACGATTGGTCAAGCTGAACAAGTGGGCAATCTCTACCTCTTGGACATATATGCAATTGAAAATAGTTTGTTCCCTAATTTTGTTTCCATTCATTCTATTGTAGACTCTAGACTTTGGCATCAAAGGCTAGGCCATCCTTTTCTTTCTAAGACTAGTGACATTGCTGATATTGTGGGTCTTAAACATTGCAATAAAAATACTCTTCACTGCAATATTTTTCCCATTTCAAAACAGAAACGTCTCATTTCTCCCTCTAAAAATAATATATGTGATAATTCATTTGACTTACTTCACATAGATGTTTGGGGACTTTTTTCAGTTGAGATAATCAATGGTTTTAAGTATTTCCTAACCATTGTTGATGATTTTAGCAGGGCCACTTGGGTTTATCTTATGAAAGCCAAAAGTGATGTCCTTCATATATTCCCTGATTTCAAAACAATGACATAGACTCAATATCGAGCAAAGATTAAAGGTGTTCGATCGGATAATGCTCAAGAGCTTCGTTTTGATGAATTGTTTTGTTCAAAAGGGATTAGAGCGTACCACGCTTGTCCTGAAACTCCTGAGCAAAACTTAGTAGTAGAACGCAAACACCAACATATCTTAAACGTTGCTAGATCTCTTTTATTTCAAAGCAACTTGCCTATTGAACAATTGGGTGGTTGTATACTAACTTTTGTGTTTCTTATTAACAAGTTACCTACCACATTACTCAAAAACATCATATGATTACAAATACCTAAGAACCTTTGGATGCCTCTATTACAAGACAACTTCTGCTAAGAATCATCACAAGTTTTTACCAAGATAGAAACCTTGTGTATTCCTTGGTTATCCAATATGATATAATGGATACAAAGTGATGGCTTTGGAAACAAATTCAATACATATTTATCGGAATGTCGTTTTCTAATGAGGAAATATTTCCCTTTAAAACTGAATCAAGTCTCACTAATGACTAATCATCTTTCTTTCTTGTTAGATAAGAAGCAATCGCGGTTGGATATCACAAGTGTATCTTCTTCTCATGTGTTTAAAAAAACTACAACTATGACTCAAGATCACACTCAACAGTCATAAACAGAGCCTTCTACACTTGTGGAAAAACAAAATTCTGACAAAACATGTTATACTCTTCCTACTCTCCAAAAAAGACAATCAAAATTACCTAGCCATCTTGTAGACTACTACTGTAATGTCACAAAAACTGACATCCCTTACCCTCTTGCAGGGTATCTTTCCTATGAAAACTTATCCAAGAATACCACAACTACATATGCAGTATGATGGCACTGGGTGAACCAACCACTTTCACTAAAGCCAAGAAATTTAGTGAATGGCTGGAGGCTATGAATGATGAACTGAGAGTCTTCGAAGAATCTGGTACGTGGACATTGTGCTCTCTCCCTCCAAACAAAAGAGCGATAGGATGCAAGTGGGTCTACAAAACCAAACTAAATGCAGATGGCATGCTAGAGAGATACAAAGCGCGTCTCGTTGCCAAAAGGTAGGTAGACACAACAAGAGGGGGTAGATTTTGTTGTTACTTTCTCCCCAGTTGCCAAGATGGTCATGGTGAAGACCCTGCTTGTTGTTGCTGCAGCAAAATAATGAAGTCTAACACAACTTGACTTATCCAATGCCTTCCTCATTGGTGACTTGGAGGAGGATATCTACATGTAGTTACCGCCTAGTTACACTCATGAGAGTGGCAAAATCCTTCCACCAAATCCAGTCTGCAAACTAAGAAAAATCCATATATGGATTGAAGCAAGCATTAAGACAATGGTTTCTGAAATTCACTAACTCTCTCCTCAACCTTGGCTACACAAAATCACATACAAATCATACTCTCTTCAGTCGGAGCATTGGAGGTCAGTACATAGGAATATTGGTGTATGTAGATGATATCATTATCATTGCAAATAATGAGGAGCTTGTGGATGATTTAAAGATATCTTTGCAGAGATGTTTTAAGATGAGGGAATTAGGACCTCTAAGGTACTTTCTTGGTATTGAAATAGCAAGATCCAAGATTGGACTTTCCCTCTGTCAGAGAAGATACATTCTTGAGCTACTTAAAGAGACTGGCCTAAAAGCCTACAAGCCTTCCAACATTCCAATGGAACCGAGTATCAAGCTAATGAATGACAATGATGAACCTCCTCTTCAAGATGCCTCTATTTTTAGGCGTTTAATGGGAAAAATGATGTACTTAACCATCACTCGACCATACATTACTTTTGCAGTCAATCGACTGTGCCAGTTCTCCTCCAATCCCAAGCAGTCCCATCTCCAAGCAACATACAAAGTGCTTCGATATACCAAGAACACAATCTCTTTTGGTCTCTTCTTTTCTGCAGATTCGGACTTGACCTTAAGGGCTTTTACTGATGCAGATTGGGCATCTTGTAAGGATACTAGGAGATCAACCTCAGGATACTGCATGTTTCTAGGCAACTCTCTCACTTTATGGAAATCGAAGAAACAACATACAGTTGCATTATCTTCAGCCGAATCAGAATATAGAGGTATGGGCTTTGGTGTTTAAGAAGTTCAATGCCTGGTCAATCTACTAACAGAACTTCAGATCCCATAGACAAAACCGGTAGCATTCTTTTGTGACTCCACATCTGCCATTCACTTTGCACAAAATGTTGTCTTCCACGAGAGAACAAAGCATCTAGAACTAGACTGTCATGTCGTAAGGGGAAAAGTTCAAAGTGGTCTCATAAACCTTCTCCATGTGAAGACTAATCATAAGCTGGTAAATGTGTTAACCAAACCATTGGCTCAAGGACACTTCAGGATCTCTGAGGCAAGATGTCTCTTATAAGTATATAATTGACATCTTGAGAGGGGGTATTAGACATATATAACCGGGTTTTAAATTAATCACATATAAGATTGGTTCAGTTTACTCAAATTGGTTCGATTTCTATTAATAGTTAAGACTGTCTTCTTCTTTGCATGTAAGAAACAAACTGAGAGCAAGAGTTTCAGATTTTGTTTCTTGTAATCGATGATTCTTCTTCTTAGAATCAATAGAGTTTTCTTTGATTCTACTTTCTCTCTTGCTCTCTATTTCTAACAAGGACCTTTTCTATTTCTTGCCACTGCTCGGAGCTTTTTATGGACATCTTGAGATATGTGTTAAATGTTTTGAGTTTTGTTGATTTCAACAGCGCTAAGATTGTTATTTGTATTAAAAATAAAATGTTTCCTTGTAAATCCGAATCTTTATGGCTTATTCTTTTTAAAATGAATGATGCTTCTGCTCTGAAGAACACTTACGAAGTTAGGGTATAACTAGACAAAAAAAAAAAAGGGATTTCTCAAAAATATATTATTGGCAAACTCATGGTCATGGATGTATTTAGCGAGTAGATGATTGTTCTTGAGTCGATCAAAGATGTACTTTTTTAGTTTTTGAGCGAGTAAGGAATTTAGTGCAAGATTAAATTATGGTACCACATATATTTCATCCACAACCACAAGACATAAGACATAGCTAAGTGATTCTTTAATGATGGTTTCTTGAGTAATGTAATGAAGAATTACTTTGCTGTGTCTGTATTTTTATAACAGACTCTTTCGATGTTTAAACATTATAATCTATGAATATATCCGAGTCTTCACGATTTTAAAAGAGAATAGATAATGTTTAAAAGACAAACCCAAACGCTCTTTAACATAGGAAGCAACATTTGAACCAGGCCCAAACACAAGATTGCAGCCCATATATTTTCACTAGTCATACTGCCAAACCATTGGTTTTAAATAGGAAAAATAGTGGAATTTAAGAATTTATTTTCCAATAAAATCTTAATTTCGACATGTAGATGATCAAAAATGATAAATGGTAAATAATTAGCAGAAAAGGATATGACTACTTATTTTGTCTTTACTCAATAAATCATTATACAGATTACAGTGACTGTGAAACGAAATTACAAATATAAAATACAGTAGAAATTTGACACTATGCATATTTATTTTATAATTGGAAATTCCAAATAATCTTTTCCCGTTTTGTTTATAAAAAAAACAAAAATACATTAACCATAAAACAAACTTTATGAACTTTTCCCTCTCTCCGTCTTCTCATTTCGTCAAACTACAGAGTCTCACTCATTTTCTCTCTCAATTTTTCTGGAGAAAGCAATTTCTCGGAAAATCAGAAACGGAGTATGGATAAGTTTCAGTACAGAGGCACTAGATTTGGTTTAATGTCGATTTTTATTGGATCGATCGCAGTTATCTCTGTGATCTCTCGTTTTTCAACTTTTTTCTACGATCATTCTCTTCGGAAATTTGAATTGTCGTTACCCGAAACGAAGTTTTTGAGAAGCTTCTACACAGCCGGAGAAGAAAACAGAGTTGTTGTTGTTGATTCTCAAAATTTCTCTCAACAAATCCTCACAATCCTATCCAGTAATTCCAGTGTAAGCGTTGTTTCGTTCTTCTTCTTTCTCTCTTCGATAGAACTGTTTTTGGTTTCAGTTTACTCTGTTCTTCAAAATCGATTTTCAATTTTTCTCTCTAACAGAAATTCGAATCATCGCTTACTCAGAATGAATTACTTCTAAGCATTGTTGATCTTCATGAAACTGAGAATTTCTCTTCATCATCATGATCAGATGATTCCGTTTTTGTTCATTTTAAAATCTTAAACTAAGCTTTGGTTCCCAAATTCTGATGATCCTTCGTTTCCGAATTTGCTAATCATCAGAAATGTCTATGAATCAGTTGCAGAGAAAACCAAAAAGTCTAAGCCGGAGGAAAATTATGGAGCAAGGATTGACGAAAGCAAGAGCGTCGATTCTCAAAGCAGCTTCTAATCGTAACAGTACATTGTTCAACACCCATCTTCCCAACGCAGAAATCTACCGTAATCCTTCAGCTTTTTATCGGTAAGTGTTAGATACGTTTTATGAATTTTTAATTAAAAAATTTTAGATTCATGACAAAATAAAATCTTAGATTCCAAAAGTTCGAGTTAAACTTTTTAGAAGTGCTTCGCTTTAAAGTCACTTCACACGGCTAAATTGCGTGGATTTTAGTAGAGTCTTCGAATTGAAGCTAATGAATATGGATCAAACTCAATTTTTGGTTCACATACTTATTACTTATGATGAAACACTGCTTTATGTTCTATATACTAAATCGAGATCATGACTTTGGGAGAAAAATAAAACTCCTGTCTTGATCAAATTGATTTATTGAGATTATGAAATTATGCTATTCGTAAATTTAACCAACCGGTCTATATGAATTATACTAGGCGATGGAATTAAGGAAATATTGCTACGATTAAGGTCGTTTTTTCACTAATTACATCACCTTTTTTCTAAGGCATTGGCATTTTTCAAGTTACGGCTCAAGCTACATACAGTCTACAGTTACTTCTTTCAATTTTTATCATAATTTGCTTATTTAATTTGTATGGTCCATCTTCACTTGTAGTCAATACTTAACCAATTTACGTACTAAGTGTCGAGTAGTTGCAGTAGTAGATTTGTAGCAGGATTGTGTATACATTTTTACTGTTTAGTTTTACTGATTGTTTGAGTGTGTTAAAACGTTATTTACCGTAGGAGTTACTTGGAAATGGAGAAAAAGTTTAAGGTTTATGTATATGAAGAAGGCGAACCACCGTTGGTTCACGACGGACCGAGCAAGAGTGTTTACGCGGTGGAAGGTAGATTCATAACGGAGATGGAGAAAAGAGAGTCCAAGTTTCGTACATACGATCCAAACCAAGCTTTTGTCTACTTCTTACCCTTCAGTGTTTCTTGGCTGGTTCGATACTTATACGAAGGCAATTTCGACTCTAAGCCTTTGAGAACATTCGTTTCTGATTACATCAGATTAGTATCCACTAATCACCCTTTTTGGAATCGAACAAATGGAGCTGATCACTTCATGCTTGCTTGTCATGATTGGGTAACTATATTCCATCATCTTTTGTTTTGTAATTGGTTAATCCAGAATTTTAGTGTAATTTGGTTTTATATTTCTTAATGCAGGGACCTCTCACTTCAAAAGCCAATGAAGATTTGTTCAATACATCGATTCGAGTGATGTGCAATGCTAATTCGTCAGAAGGGTTTAACCCTTTGAAAGACGTGACTCTCCCTGAGATCAAACTCCATGGCGGTGAAGTAGTTTCCAAACTCAGATTTTCTAAAATCCTAGCTGCTTCGCCTCGGCGTTACCTCGGGTTCTTTGCAGGTGGACTCCATGGCCCGGTTCGACCAATTTTGTTAAAACACTGGAAAAATCGTGACCCGGACATGCCCGTTTACGGATACCTTCCTAAACACTTAAACTACTACGACTTCATGAGAAGCTCAAAGTTCTGTTTCTGTCCTAGTGGCTACGAGGTAGCTAGCCCTCGAGTTATTGAGGCCATCTACTCCGAGTGTATTCCCGTCATACTCTCGGTTAACTTTGTGTTGCCATTCTCTGATATTCTTCGTTGGGAGGCTTTCTCAGTACTGGTCGACGTTTCAGAGATTCCGAGGTTGAAGGAGATTCTGATGTCGATCTCTGATGAGAAATATAAATGGCTTAAACGTAACTTGCGGTACGTAAGGAGACATTTCGAGCTCAACGATCCTCCTCGGAGGTTTGATGCTTATCACTTGACACTTCACTCCATTTGGCTACGTAGGCTTAACTTGAAGCTTACGTAAGTAGCTAGACACAAATCATAGGTCATATATTGCTAGATTTTTAACTCATCTCAAAATGTTGTATCTTAAAGTCTAGATTGAATGGATAAGAAAATCATATGATGTTAATTAGCTAATAAATAAGGAATTATTGCAAATTTCTAACCATCAATATGCTTTAGAACGTAATACCATACCAAATTACTAACTATCAATTACTTGGTTGGGACGAAGTTAATAGAAAGGCGTTCGATCTGTGACCTAAGGATGTCACCAACCCAGTCGGCGCAGCCAAAGCTGGCCCCGGTTCACAAGATTCGACTGAGGCTGTTGTTGTGTCTTCATTTTTGACTTCGAGGTGGATCAGACTCATCTGTTTCTTCACTGATTCTACAGACTCCATATCGATTTTCTTGCCGGAAATATCTCTGACATAAAAAGCATTGAGCGTGTTCTGTCCTTGCGTCTCCACATCTGCACGGACAAAAGTCAAGCCGTTCTCTCGTAGCACAAGAGATATGTCAGAGAGTAAGTGATGCGTCACAAGTCACGGTGGGATTCTGGGCTTGGCCATTGACGGGAAAAGAGTGGGGAAAAAGTCGGAAAAGAAACGGAAAAAGGTTGCGGACGGTTAAGAGCCTCGAACTTGGTGCAACCGAGGACTCCGACAGAGAGAATCGAGGGGGAAAGAGGGTATCGTGATAAGATGGAATGAATGACGACATGTGAGGAGTGACTCGCCTCACGATACGGTCAGCTTAGCCGTCGAGAATCCGGTTCAAGGACGGCTAAGGTTTTCGGTGCGAGTCTCACGCAGCGAGGGTTAAAACGATTTTTCATTCAAAGAGGCTGACCTCAAAACATTACATAAGGGTCCTTTAAATAGGAAAGACAAAAGAGCGGAAGCCCTAGACACGTGGGCCAAAACAAAAGCACGAAAAAGGGTCTGTACATAAAGTTAAAAACGGCTAGAATCATAACGGCTAGAAAAGGATAAGGATAAGGATGGACGCGGCAAGGAAAGTTGCGCGTCCATGCGCTAAGTGCCCGGCCTCATTAAAACCTCCCTTGGGAAACCACTTGGGACAAAACCAAGGTGAGGGAAAAGAGTACCCAGCTGCCTTAACGTCTTAAGGTCTTCACCTTGAGATGGTGAAGACCGAACGGATAACCTCCATCGGGTCGCGGCTGGACTGATCGCATGATCGAGGATCATGCGACTTTAGGAACTCGATCACAAACAGGTTGCACTTGGCTTGCGTCTTTTGAGCAGCCGTCTTGGATCTAGTGGTGATTCCTGGGTCAATGGTCGGGTGTCGGACTGAACTTCGTGTTTCACGGCTGGGTCCTTCGACAATCTCATTGTCCGTGTTCGGTCCGTTAGATCGGGGCTCATCATTCCCTCCCTCTTGAGAATGTTCTGACCTCAGAACGTCGTAGTCATCACCTACATCAAATGGTACCAAATCAGCCACATTAAAGGAGTTTGAAGTCCGATACATACCAGGGAGTTCGAGGCGGTAGGCGTTATCATTGATTTTCTCGATGATTTGGAACGGCCCGTCTCCCCTTGGGCTGAGTTTGTCTTTTCGGTACTGAGGGAAACGTTCTGGCCTTAGATGTAGCCACACCCAGTCGCCTGGCTTAAATATCATAGCCTCGCGGTGCTTGTTGGCTTTATAGGCGTATTGCTCCGTCTTTCTTTCTAAATTTTCTCGAACTTCCGCGTGCAACTTCTTGATCAACTCGGCTTTTGCTTTTCCGTCTTGGCTCTTCTGTCTGAGACATCGCAAAGTTAGTATCTCTGGATTGATATATTCTACTTAAAACATATAGAAATGTTAACATACCTCGCAAACCCGACGCTCTATTGCAGCCTCTAAGCACTTAATAACACGTTCTTTCTCGCATTCGGTGTTCAATGCTCTTCCATCTATATGTCTTATGAAGTATTCCTAAGAATATTAAACCAAAACATTAACATCGAACACTAAAGATCTGATCAGTTCAAGGAAGCTATAGAATGTTTGGCCTATGTACCTGAAAAGCATCAGATCCATCCGACCGTAAAGCAGCGTGGAAGATAACGTATTGCATATCAACTAACATACAGATTGTATCAAACATGAGCCTTCTTCGATCTTTTGACTTCACTGTCACTATAGAGTAGCCTCTCTCTTCGCAATTCCCTATCGAAACTATCACTGCCTTCCTCTCTTTCGATTACAGTACTCCAACTTGGACGACAATACTGACAATGATGAAGTTCCACAAAAGGGTTCGTCAAAGTCTCTCACAGATCACATTAGTTGATGCAACCGTCTCTCCATATTGCTATTCATACACCCTTTTCCTTGTCCTGCAAGAAACCCATCCGTCTCGTTCTCTTTGTGGCCCACGTGTGTAGTGTTGGAGACAGGGTCCGCTGTAGCACGGATAACAGTACTGAGATGGTCCTCAATGGAAGCTAAGCGGTTAGGGTCATCGATGGGAGCATGAGTATTGTCATCAGAGACATAGGCAATACAAGCCAAACGACAATTGTGGCTCCAAGCATGAGCTTCTAAGACATTACAATGTAAGTCTGCGAAAGCAGCGAATATCTCTGAGAAAAGACCTGGTCTGTCAAAGTCAAATATAAGAAATGGTAAAGAGACTCCAGTGAAGATAAGGTGTTCCTTGTTTTATTGCTTGCAGATCTCTATTTTATTCTGTTAACCCCACATGTTTTCCTAAGTTCTTGGAGCAATTAAAGTTACAAAATCTCTGTTTTATAATAACAATAAACAAATTTACTTGACTAGAGTTAAGAGCATTAACTCCATGTGAGTAATTTTAGAAACCACATAAACAAAAACGTGTGATCTCTCTTTCCATATGAAACGGTCACCAAAAAATCGCAAATTTTCCGTACAAAAACTCTATTACAATACGTATATACAAATGCTACAAATAATTGACATATCTTATGGAATTCTCTAAAAAGAAACTTAAAAAGGGTGATGATGTTTCTAGATTCTAGAATTTGGACTTAGATTTGCGTTGCTTCAATTTAGAATAATTGCATCATGGACTTAAAATAAAGCTTGATCCAAAATCAAATTTAGCTTCAATAGATCCAGAGGTAAGTGGTGACGAAATAAAGCTTGATCCCAAACATATATATGCATTGCTACAAAGCTTGATCCCAAACATATATATGCATTTATATGCAAATAAAGCTTGATCCATAATGAGAGTTTGTGTAAGACATATATATGCATTTATATGCATTGCTACAAAGAGAGTTTGGGATGAGAGGACAGCTGGAAGAGCGAGGTTTAGGCTTAAACAAGTAGTTAGGGTTCTTAGTCTTGGATCATTCTCTTATAATTTGTAACTTTGTTCATTTGTCTTTGTCTTGGTATCTTTATAATCCAAGATACGTGAAAACACAAAGAGGAGTGTATGTGAGGAAAGATGTATCATGTGATGTGTGTAACTGTAAACCGATCAAAAGCTAGTGAATTTGAGAGTGCTAATATATCTTACTAGACGTACAGAATTTGTGTATCTTAATATTTAAGCCAACAAATGAACAAACAAAGCTATCGCAAAGGTCCTAAAATTCCTAACAGTTCCTGATGAAAAAAAAACCTAAAATACGTTTGTTTATTAGAAGAGAAGACAAATACATGATGTATTGCGTGCATTGTAAATAAAAATAAATAAGTTTATTGGCTATTTGGTATCTTAAAAACGAGGCCCATGAGTATGTTTTGTGTCGAATTCTTTAGCTCATCATCATGCTAAACAACCAATTTTACCGACTTTGCTTTAAAAAATCACAATAAATATTTTTACTTGCTTAAGATTCTCTTTTTAGTAATTTATAATATTAGAGCTTCCATCGTTAATCGCATTGTTAACATACATTGGAATGATTAATGTATCGAAGCAAAATACTTCAATATATAAAGAAAAGGATAAAATGTGATGATTAAATCATCGTAAAATAGTATGTAACAAGAACAATGATCACGTTAAATGGGTAATCAAAGATCATTAAAAAAGTAAAGCTCCTTACAATACAAACAATGTGAATCCATACCAATTACGTTTCTCTTTTTTTCTTTTGTCAGAATAAGAACTTTGCTATTTAAATTCTAACCCTTATTGTGCAATGTTCGTAGTTAATAAATGTTACATTGTGAGATTGTATAACGAAGTGTTACTTAACATAAAATGTTGGCTTTATATTTCATTTTACTCGTCTGTGTACCCTTCGGTGTCCTCATGACCTTAACGGCTCCACGACTAGCCATCGATGTAGCAATTACTAAGCCGGAATTCTTAGTACTACAAAATTCCAATAGTACCCTTAAATCTCCTCGAGTCATTACTTCTAAGCCACTGTCTCACAATGAGTCACTCCTTCAAGCTTCCAAACTTGACCCAAACCCACCACCTAAATCACCTAAAAAACTCGCTTTCTTGTTTTTAACAACCACCTCTCTTCCATATGCACCGATTTGGGAGCTTTTTTTCAACCAAACCTCTCATTACAAGTCTCTCTACAATGTCTACATTCATGTAGACCCGACTCAAAAACACGAACCGGGTTCCTTCGGGACGTTTCATAACCGGATCATACCATCCTCAAAACCAACTTACAGGAACAGTCCAACACTCATCGATGCCGCACGTCGTTTACTTGCTCATTCACTTCTCGACGACTCGTCAAATTACATGTTTATCCTTCTCTCCCCTTCTTGCATTCCACTTCACTCCTTTATCTTCACTTACAAGTTTCTAGTTTCCTCCACACAGAGCTTCATCGAAATTCTCAGAAACGAACCAGGGTGGCACGACAGATGGGCGACTCGTGGACCCCAAGCGATGCTCCCTGAAGTACCACCCGAGGAGTTTCGTATAGGCTCACAGTTCTGGACGCTGACTCGAGCCCATGCGGTTTTGGTAGTGAGTGACGTAGAGATATGGTCCAAATTCAACAAACCTTGCTTAAGAAAAGACACGTGTTACCCGGAGGAGAGTTACTTCTCTACTCTCCTTCACATGCGAGACTCACATAGGTGTGCATTCGCTACACTCACGCACGTTGATTGGAGCGTCAATGACCATGGTCATCCACGGACATATAAGCCGTCAGAGGTTAGTGTCGAGCTCATACAAAAGCTGAGAAGTGCACGGCCAAGGTATGGGGAGAAATCCGGCGGAACGAGAAAGGATCCGTTTCTGTTCGCCCGGAAATTCTCTCCCGCGGCGATTAGTCCGCTCATGAAGATAGCTCGAAATGTCATCTTTAACGATTCGGCTCTCGTGTAAATAATGAGAGAATGCATACATTTTTCAAGTTGAGACATTAAAGACTTGCTTTAGTTTTCTTTGCCAATTGGATTGGTAACGTCTGCTTCATAGTCCATTTCCCACTCACTACTTAAAACCCCTATTAATATTTTATTTGTGGTGAAGAGAAATCAGAAATCAAAACCCTGATGCCACAACCATTAATTGGATCATCTAAATTACTAGATTAATAAGAAAGTTCGGCAAAAGTGAAGATGTTTCTTATGTTTGGACATTTGTGCATCATACATCGATGTACAATTTGTTTTATAAATGAAAAGATTTTTTTGCTATAAAGTCCAAAAGCTATTTTATGAAGGAGATATCACAATTTTTGTAAGGAGACTAAATACTACAAAGATTTGATATAATTAGCAAATAGGAAATGGTAAGTTTAGTAAAAGAATGATTGAAAGAGAAAAAAATCACAACAAGCGCTGTTGACCCTAACTTTCTCAACAAGGAATCTGATACAATCAAAACGTAGCTTTTCAATCAACAAATTGTATTGCCATAAAATGATCCAATGTTCTCTACAAACAAAAAATTTAATGGCTCATTTTCAAAATCTAATTAAAAATAGAATAGATTCCTGAGAGGGATGATCCAAGATTCATCAAAAGGAAGAAGATGAGTACAACTCATATAAACAAAATAACGACAATGAATTCGATTCGATAATCTTCATCTTTATCCCCAAAATCTTGTTTTAAGTTATTTTTTATCTGAGCCGTCCATCTTCAACTCCAACTATAGTCGTACACGTGTCCACTCACTTATGTATTCTTAAAATACTGTATCAGAATCTAGGCAATTACACCAAAATTTTTGGAAACGTAAAAACTTTAAATTTTATCAACACCAAATTTTCCTCGTCTGATTCGAACTTATACGAATTAGACAACAGCGACAGATATGATCACTGAATATTCCAAATTGCATCCTTTGATAAGAACTCCAAAAATACAAATATTTTTTTTCAAAAACCCTAAAAATTTCATTTGAATCTCTTCTTAGTCATCAATCTTGAAACCTTGATTCCATGGTTTCTAGAACTACATTGATAAGATAATGGGAAGCTTTCATCGTCAGACTTTTTCTTCTGATAAACTTCCGTCCGACTCTATTAGGCTCTCTGTTCTCAAGCTAGATGGTTCTTCCTTTGGTAAATTCATCATCACATAATGCTTTTCTTATTCATTTTGATCACTAATGAATTATGAGATCAATCTCCTTCATTAACTTTGATATTTACTACGTAAAGATGTTTATGTATTGAGTTCAGTGAAGGAGATCTCAAGCTTGCCATAGAGTATGCCTTCAGCCACGTCCCAAAAAAGGGACCTCCAAAATCTCATGGTACATTTTTCATACAATTTTTTTCAATGAGAATTCAATAAAGAGTTTTTAATGGTGAAGGTCGCATGTGTGGAGGCATTTTTTTTTGTGTTATGATGGTCAGAAGTGAAGATGCGTGGACTTCAAGTCAGAGACAAAGAAGAAAATAAGACCAAGTTTAAGGATGAGCTGGAATGAAGACTGGCTGATCAAGATGGAAACAAAGATAGAGAGTTGTTGGTGAACATGGCAAATCTATGTCAAGCAGAGATGGAATCTTTCATAACTTGAGAGATTTCCATTTCTTAGGAATTCAGAAAGATTCTAGGTTTAGGTCTCACACGATAGAAAGGTTGGAGGAGTGTTCGTGGACGGCCAACACTTTAGAGATTTTGGGGGAGAGTTATAGCTCAAGGTTTAAGAAAAGAAACTCGTTATAAGCCATTGTTTGGGTTGAGTATTGTTGTTTTTGTTTTGTGTTGGTGAGTGTTGTAACAAACATGTATAAAAATTTTGTAGAAAAGTTTATATCAATAAAACGAATTAAGTGTTTGGATCGACGCTTTCTAATCAAGTTCAGTTGTGTCTGCCTTCATACAATTATAATTGGTATCAGAGCCATTCACCTAACTAAATCAAGTGTGATCCTACATAGAGTATGGAGGGCAAATAATAGTTTGTGACAGTCCGAGAGCCGTTGATACTAGATCCAAATAATTATGGTCACTCGAAGGTTCAGATGAAACAAATCATCAAAGGGATTGATAAAGAGGCTTGGGGGCTATCGAAGATTGATGGACACCACCAACTGTAAAAAATGGTGATGAGCATGTTCCAAAACCAAGGAAGAGTTAGACAGCTGAGGAGAAAGCTCAGTCTACAACTCCAAAAGCCATGTCAGGAATATTCACTACTCTGGCGCTGAATCAATTCAATCATGTACAAGGATGTACAACCGGCAAAGAGGCTTGGGATATCATGCATGTATCATTTGAAGGAACCTCCAACGTAAAATGAACTAGAATTGATATGTTAGCCACTCATTTTGAAGCTCTTACAATGGATGAGCACAAAACCATACAAGGAGTAAGCTCAACACTCTATCTCACAGAAACATTCATTTTGGGAAAAACCCACAAGGATAAGAAACTTGTTAAGAAGTTCTTGCGGTGTCCTACTTCAGTATTTCATGGACAAATATCTGCTCTTGATGTGACACAGAAATCTGACAACATGAGTTTCGCCCAAGTGGTTGGTATGATGCATGCGTATGAGATTCAACTCAACAAAGCTGTTGAACCGCATCATGGAAAAGGAATTGTTCTAATAGCTGAAAAAAGGCAAAACCGCAGACAACTGAACTTAAGGATCAAGTATGGCTAATTGTGAAGAAGTACCTCATGAAATTTGAAAGAGGATAGAAAAGAGACAATCATGTGTCAGCCAGACAGACCTCTAAAATAGACCAACAGAAGTCTGACAAACAATGCCTTGAGTGTCAAGGGTTTGGACATTTGAAAGCAGATTGTCCAACTATCAGAAGAAAAATGAAACTCAAGAGTATCGAGTGTCAAGGGTATGGTCATATGAAATCTGAGTGCACTGGTACGTTCAAACAGAAGGCGAAGATTGCTATAGTGAGTTGGAGTGAGAGTGAAACTGACATGAGGATAGCAACAATGATCTGGAGTCATACATGGCAAAATTTGGTTTAATAGAAATGACTGAGGACAAAAAAGTTGTGGCTATAAATGAAGAATTCAGAAGAAGATGAAGATCTATGTTTGTCACCTGCTGATGAAATACAGATTGATTATCAAAAACTTGTTGAGTTAAAAGAAAAAAATAGCATATTATTGGATGACAACAAGGTTATGTTAGATAAGGTTCAGGATCTAGATACAAAGTTGGAGTCTGAAATGGCTAAGAACGAAGAACTAGAGAGTCGCCTGTCTAAACAACTTAAGAACATCAAGATGTAGTCTAAAGGAACAAAGGATCTCAACAAGATTTTAGAGTATGGAAGAACTGACAAGACAAATTGGGGTTTAGATTATTGTGGTGCTGAGAATACAACAACTAATACCGTCTTTGTTAGAGCAACTAACATCAATAAGGCTTCATCATCTCAACAAAGAATCAAGAAACCAGTTCATAAGACCTCTCCAGGGTTAGGTCAACAAAAATGGTTAGATCAACAATCAAGGGTTAGTCAGAAACAGTGGGTAGTTAACCAACAGTGGTACAATCAGCAACAGAGAGCTGGTAAACAACATTGGTATGACCAGCAACAGCGTTTTGGTCAACAACATAATTATGATCGACAATAGAGGTACGATCAGTATGACAAGAACTTATCTCAAGACTATTGGAATTATCTCCCAGAATGTTGGTACTGTGGAAAATAGTTAAGTCTCAATGCTACAAATTTCAGAGGCGTCTTCACATGATCAAAGATCAACAGGAGTTCTACAAGGATGATCAGTACTCTGACACAATTTGGGTCAAAAAAAACTGTATCGGTATTGTCAGGTAGCTTATACAGTAGATAAAGATCACAATGGATCATCGACAAACCGCTGGTATTTCGATAGTGGATGTTCAAGACACATGACAGGAAAAGAAGAAAATGTGCTAAGCTTTGAGAAAGTCTCAGGAGGGAAGGTCACTTTTAAGGGTGGAGCGAAATGCGAACTTAAAGGAAAAGGAGATACATATGGACTTTCACAACCGAGACTATATAGTGTCTACTTTGTTAATGGCTCAAAAGCAAATATGATAAGTATCAGTCAGTTGTGTGATATGGATCTTGATGTGACATTCACAAAAATTGGATGTAAGACATATAACACGCAGGGAATAATTTTTCTTGAAGGAGTTAGATCAGGAAATGATTGCTACATGTGGATTCTATACAAATAAGTGGTGAGCGTTGTACAAGAAAATGAAGGAAAATTGTGGCATCAACGCTTGGGCCATATGAATTATCGGACAATGGTGAAACTTGGAACTCAAGAAGTCATACGAGGATTACTAAATTCAAAGTAACAAGAGTTTGTGTGTGCTCCATGTAGAATGGGGAAGCAAGTAAAAACCCAACATCAATCTATCGCAAATGTAAAATCAGCCGCACCTTTGGAATTGGTTCATATGGATCTGATGGGACCAATTCAAGTTGCGAGTATGGGTGGAAATAGGATACATTCTCGTAATGGTTGATGACTTCTCATGATACACATGCGTAAGGTTTCTAAGGGAAAAGAACGAAACCTTTGATAGCTTCAAAATTCTAGCTCTACAACTTAAAAACGAGCGTGATGGGATCAATTCAATCCGACTCATGGTGGAGAGTTTCATAATGCTAGCTTTGATCATTTATGCGGAAACCAAGGCACTACCCACACGTATTCAGCACCTCGCACCCCTCGACAGAGTGTCGTTGTCGATAGGAAGAACAAAACTCTGCAAGAAATAGCCAGAAATGTTACACAGAAATGGGGTGGCAAAACACTTTTGGGCAAAAACTATTAACACGGCATGTTACATCACCAATATGATGTATATTCGGAAAGGCACCAACAAAAATCTATACGAGCTCTAGAAAGGGAGAGATAAAATATGTATAGACTCCAAGTCAGAGACAAAGAAGTAAATAAGACCAAGTTGAAGGATGACCTGGAACGAAGACTGAATGATTAAGATGGAAACAAAGACGGAGAGCTGTTGATGAATATGACAAATCTCTGTCAAGCAGAAATTGAAACTGCTATAACTTGAGAGTTTTCCATTTCTGAGGGATTCAGAAAGATTCTAGGTTTAGGTCTCGCACCATAAAAAGGCTGGAGGAGTATTCATGGACGGCCAACACTTTAGAGTTTTGAGGGAGAGTTATAGTCCAAGGTTTAAGAGAAGAAACTCTTTGTGAGCCATTATTTTGGTTGAGTGATGTTGTTTTCGTTTTGTGTTGGTGAGTGTTGTAACAGACATGTATAAGACTTTTATAGAAA
Organism: Lepidium sativum; assembly: GCA_023374145.1. NCBI lineage: Eukaryota > Viridiplantae > Streptophyta > Magnoliopsida > Brassicales > Brassicaceae > Lepidium > Lepidium sativum. The sequence continues at coordinate 28,867 of JAKUCM010005527.1, forward strand.
AGTTTATATAAATAAAACGAATCAAACGTTTGGGTCGGTGCTTTCCGATCAAGTTTCTGTTGTATCCGCTTTCATATAATTATAAGAAGTTAGTCACCGATACAGATAGCATCGGAAGTTACGGGTTGAAAGATAGTGATGAGGTTAAAGCTAGTTTTGGTCTCATTTAAATAAAAAGTTAGACACGAGTGAGGTTTGGTACATAACAAAATTTGCTAGTTTGCCTTTGACTGGAAACAAGTTGATACATCATAACATGCTCGTCATATCGCATAGAAAGTGTCAAAGTTTCTCCAAATAAACAATGTGCAAAACTTGTGCAAACAAAAAGTGGTCTAATTTCTAAGCAGATTATAGTGCTCCATACTCTCCACTAACTATATGTGACTCATGAAACAAAGTTCTGCTAAACAAATTCATCTCGCGAAGATGAAGTTGACCATTCTGCTAAACAAAGTTCTGATGTTTTACATTAGTAAAATTACAGAGAGAGAATAGGGCCAAAGAATGGAGATGAAGAAATGAATAGAATAGAAGAGATTGATGAGTGTTGGGCTGAGCTTGAGAAAGGAGGTTTCGTGAGGTATGGAAATTTCCAGGAGAGCAGAACTTGTCTATCTAGTGTTCGAGGTTGTTGCTTTGCTTTGGGTTTAAGGGAGCTTTTTGGGTTTGGTAATAAAAGAGCTTATTACTCTCTGAAAGATACTTGGAGAGACGATTGATTTCTTTTATTTATTTTTTAATTGTAAGATTTTGTAATCACACAACATAATGATCCAATTAAGGATCAAATTCTATTACAAAGGGTAGTATTATGTTCAGAAGAAAAGCTTTATAGAGTACATAGTTACAATGATTAAGTGGTACAGATAATGCCTTAAACAAAAAAACGTGGGAAAAAACAGAGCTTTTGGCAGAGACATGCAAAAAAAAGGGAAAAAAAAAAAACAACTCCGAAGAGCTGTAATGGCGACTAAGAAGTTACGACGCCATAGCCAAAAGCTCTTATAGTGGAAGAAGATTAAGGCACTACCACGATCCTAAACCAGAGAACAAGGACTCACACACTTGACGACTGAACATGAAAGACATAAGAGACAACGACTCCAAAGGGACGATCAATACTAAAACCCTAACTAGATTACCAGAACTCAGTGACAGGATTCACAGGAACACAACAGTTGTAGAAACAGCTTCCTTTGATTAGAAGGAATATGCCAAAAAGTCTTTAAAAAACAGCTGTTGTGTCCTGGGAAAGAAACCGGGTTCTAGGTGAAATCTATGGGGTTCAAGCGACCAAAACCTAGAGAAAAAGACTTATCTGATGATACTTAAGGCTTAAAACGTGGGATTTAGTAAAGTATATCACACCTCCATAGATTTTCCAGAAGAGCGTCTACAGTGCTGCTGCTGATTCTGCCACAACGTTGGATATTTAATCCCAAAAGTGTGCGGCCGAGTTTTTGTATGCATGCCTTGCTTTTGTCTGTGATCGCTGAGCAGCCACCAACTGAAAGAACCTGAAGATTCAGATGGTTGGAAGATGATGTCAAGGCCTTGATTCCGTGATCTGAGACCAGAGTATTTGAGATGTCAAGGTCATTGACTGAGTAGCAGTTCTTGGCCACTGCGATGAGGCTTGCATCAGTGATGTTCTTGCAGCCATCAAGGTTAAGAGACTCCAATGTGCGTCCGTGGCAAACTGAAACTGCAGAGACTGTGTTGTCTGAAACATTTATACATCCGCTCAAATTCACCTTCACTAAACCAACTTTGTTGCTCTGAAGCAACTCGAGTACACCTGCATCCGTCACCTCATTCAGTTCACAGAGTTCAACATCTTGAAGCTGATGACAGAAATTTCCCATGAAAGCGAGACTTGCATCCCCGAACCCAGGGCAGCCTCGGATTGACAGAGAACGTAAGGAGCTGCAACTGGTTGATGGAAGAGGGGATTCTGAGTTAAAGTCCCTGATGCCTAGACAATTCGCCAGAGAGAACGCCTTCAACTTTATGCCACAGTTCATGAGAAAAGCCAAAAACCCAAACTGGTTGATCCTGTGGCATTCCTCAAGTTTCAAACTTTCTAGCGACAATGCAGATTTGGCCAAAGCGACAAGTCCTTTGCCAGAAACAAGCAAGCATTTGTTCAGTGAGATGTGCTTTAATTCAGGGCACCCGTTTCCAACAGCTTCAAGCCCAATATCCGTCATTCCTCGGCACGACATTACTGAGAGGGACTTCAATTTCTTCAGCCCTTTTGCATTTCCCATGACCCAGAAGCCTTTCTCGTTCACACCTTGAAGGCCATGAAGTACAAGATCAGTAATAGATGCTCCATAGTGGCCAATAACAGCAAGAGACAGACCAGTTATGTTCAACATCTGGAGTTTCACTTTCGTCAAGTAAGAACCGGCTTGGGCCAAGAGGAAAGCCACTCCTTGATCTCCAATGCGTGGGCAGCTCCTGATAGAGATAGATCTCAGATTGGTACAGCGTCTTGCAATAGCCCTTAAACCATCATTCCCAACACCAGAACATGAGTCAATTGTCAGATCACTCAGATTCAGGCAGTTCTCAGCGATTGCAACCAAAGCGTTGTCAGTTATTCCAGGACATCGTGAAAGGTCAAGTTTTTCAATCATCGGGCATGAACGTGCGATCTCAGACAGACCCATATCACCAACTGCAGGCAAGTTCCAAAGAGAAAGAACCCTAAGAGATGGACAACCATGGGCAATTGACACAAGGCCAGCGTCTGTCACTTTGCTGTCAAACCCACTTCCACGGATCTGAAGCTTCCCCAAACCACCGCGCGTTGATGTCCCAACTGCGATCGCTGCCAGCCTCAAATCTGTTGCTTTCTTACCTTCCAAACTTCTCGACAAAAACCCTTCACCCTCCACATCTTGAACTGCCTCATTCACTTCACTTCTACTGATACTACTCAAGAGATTAAGCCAGTGCTTGGAGACACAAGCGCAGGCACTCCTTTCTTGTCCTGAGGGCAAGCGTCTGAGGATCTCAAATAGGCACTCATCTGGTAGTACTTCAATTGACGTTTGTTTTTGCTCAAAACCACTGAAAACTGCCGGTGCAGCAATCCGTAATCTCTTACGTGCTGGGAGATATACACCGGGACAGCTCCCAGGCGATAGATGCATTGATCCACCAAGGAAAAAATCTTCATCGCCTATAATCAATCAAGTAAAAATCCGATTACCTCAACTGAAATCTATAAGTCACAGTCAAGGATCTTTCGCATTGAGAAGAGGCAACATAATTCGTGAAATCCCTAAAAGCAAACCTAATGAACAGAGCCCAACCACGAAATGGAACCAATGGAAAGACTAAGCAGAGCGAACCCTATAACCTAATCAACTCGAATTTAAGCTTGATTAAATCTTAGAAACCATAATTTTTAGCGAAGGATCTACAGATTCCGAAATCAAGCCTAATTACTCAAAAATATCAATAATGATCAAATCACTACACCAAATCCAAAATTAGACAACGATTATAAAGGATTCAAAAGCATACCACTATTTCTGAAGATCCCAGACATAATTCGAAAACCGTCTGAAAGACGAAGACGATGATTAACAAAGTTGAGACGGCGTGGGAAAGAGAAGAAAGACTAAGATTCATGAAAACACAAAGAAATGGAAGTTGGAAACCCTAGAAAATAGGGCAAAAAGAAGAAGAAGAAGATTTACAGAAGAAAGAAAATTTTGGAGATATGAAAAAGCAAAAAATGAGAAACGTCTTTAATGGTGGAAAAGAAGAAGGAGTCGTACGGTGTATTATAATGTAGAGAATAAAAACCCAAGTTCAATGTATAGACGCGAAAAGGTCGGATTTCTTCACCAGCTTCTTTGTTCCCAGACCCACCGAACCCAATTGTAATTATATTATATATTATTTTCTTCTGACAGGAAAATAAAAACATTATTATAAAAACATAAAAGTTAATAATATAAAGCTATTTTCATAAAGTAATGAATGCACTGAAGGTGAGAGCTAAAGGTTGACAAAAAAGGCTGAATACATTGAAGGAAAGGAAAAGGAAATGTCGAATGCATGCATTGTTGGAATAAAAACATTTTGAGGTCCATCTCGTTAGTTGAAATTTTATATTGTATTTTGGTTGAAATAATTTAAAAAAAAAACATGAGTGTACATACAACATGAGTAATTTTTTATTTGAAAAATAATAGCAAGCGTTGGATAGATCGTAACATGTTTTTTGATGATGTATTTGGGGATAACATTAACCATGGATATATCGAAATTTCCATCCGTTTTGTCTTGTTTCCGTTCGGTAATTCTTGTACTATTTTTTTTTTGTCAACATTGGGTTATAAATGATCGGTCCATTAGCCAAGTTCTTGCAAATGTATGCGGGGAGACTCGATCCCAGGATGTGCAAATGCGCATGCCTCTTATGGATTTACTATCTGCCACTAGGCTAAATGCCACTTGCTAGGTGGGGGAATTTAATCTTTAGTTATACAAATGGGTTGCTTTAAGTAAACTTACTATCGACCATTAAATTAAGAGTCATTTACACTATGAGTATCTAACTATTTAGAAATAGAAAAGTTTAATTTCTTATTTATGACCAAAATAATATTCAAAAGAATAAAAAAAATCAGAAATGAGTATGGGAATAATTTAATATTTGGATTCACATATTAAATATGTTTCAAATAATTAAAATCAAATTCATAATAATATTTGACTTAAGTTTTCACAAATTTACAATGAATACAAAGTATTCAATATGTATATACTAGTATTTTTGGTAAAAAGTGGTAATGTTTGTTATTTAATTACAAATTTTAACAATGTAATTTGTATATTGAACATTGATATATCTTGTATATGTTGTTATTTTCATTATAACGATTATATAATTTATAATAAGAATGATTAGTCGTATTACACAAACTATTTTTCGTATGTGTACTACAATTTTCTGATTTGGTAGGACTTTGATAATAGTTCGGGAACTAATTTTTCTGTCTCAAAATTCATGTTCCCAATTCCCAAATTTTTCGTCCCATTTTGTAATGAGAATTGTTGAAAAGTAAATATAGTTTTCTTAATTAAATGTTTTCGACCCATACCCATAATTTTCTGTCTCATTTTCTATTATGCAGATGACTAGATAACATTGTTCAAAATTATTTTAATCTTATATTTTATAAGTATCTAAATGCTATTGGCTTTTGATTTGTGAATCATTTAAAACACAAATTAGGAGGATAAGTAGAAGAGAAAACATATGAAAAATAATTAGAAGAGAAACATATATTTAACTATGTTTAAAGTTTTTAAGACATAATATATAGTTGTTGTGACAAGCTCTACAGTTTATATGTGGTTTATATATATATATATATATATGAGATATGTAAATGAATTCAAGGGAAATTTTATATGAGATTAATACATATTTTTTTAAAAAGTTCATATTATTACTCATTCAACTATGACATATAGGCATGCCATTTAGATTTATTATAAAGCCAAGTTAATATTTGGTTTAACGAAAATTGAACAATGAACCTAAAAAAACTACAACGACAAAAGAGAAAAATGTTTCCTTTTTTTAATATAATTTTACAATCGGAAAATAATATAACAAAGTGTGTAACAATTAAATGAATAGCCAAAAACACGATATGAGGTCATTACCATTAGAATTCAATTTTAAAGAGTATTTTCTTTGTGATGTTTACCTTCAAGGATCATGGTGAAGTCAAGAGAATCGTTTTTAAAAGCTTTTTGGTCCATTAAAGGAGGAGGAATCCGATAGAGCAGAGTAAAGATTTTTTTTTGTAGCCATGTTGAGGAAGTTTGCAATGGTGGCTTGATCGACAAAGACAGGTAAATCCTGATCCACAAAAGAGGGGTTTATGTCCGTGTTTTCATTAGCAATTTCATGTTATAAGGTATCCGTAAAAGTGATTGCATCATTGAGAATGTTATCATAAGTTGGTTCTTGGTCCATCATTGTTGTCTCCATTGGTTGAGTAGCAAGCGAGTTGGAGATGGGGGACTGCTTCTCAATAGATACCGCACTGTCAGATGGATTATCTTCATCGGCGTCAGGTTGGTTTTGAGTGTGATAGTTGTCAGAGTATAGGAGGTGATATTGCAGTGTCAGAGTATAGGAGATGAAAATTTATGTACAGGTATTGCTTGGACCGATCGGTCTGACTCAAGACCGAAGAGAGATAGATGTTGTTAATGAGTCGTACAATGTGTAGACTAATCGGTCCCTTTTAGAAATTGAGAAATTAAAATGTGAAAACAATCAAGCAAAAAGCAAAATTTTCTAATCAAATTAAATTAGTATCGATTCTAAGTATAAAATAAGGATTTGACTTAGTACTTAATAAAAAATTCATGGCTATTACAAAAATCGAAAAGAAAAACATAAATACAATGCTATCTAATCTGATTCTTCAGCAAATTAATCAATCACCCTTCAATTGTAATACAATTTAGATTGAATCTTTAACAACAATAATTTAAATCCAGAGAATCATAAAGAGGAAGAAAAACGCAGGAACTTTTTCTTCTTCTTAGAAAATTACATAATGAAAGGCAAATTAAGTAATTTTATACAAAATAGATGATCTAAGTAATTAGAAAAAGTAATGTTATCTTAAGTATTTATAAAATAAAGTGGGTTATATTAATCAAATTTTTCTAATAAATGACAAAACTGTTAGAGCTTAATACATGAACATAAAATTTAGTATATCAAATTTATTGGGTTAGAGTCTTTTTCTAAGAAAGCAAAACTAAACTCTAGAAAACCAATTTCCAATACAAGAAAGCTCAACAAATGCACAACACTAAAACTCATAATTTCAGTGTTTAAAAGAATATCTATTTAATTTGAATTCCAATTCCCTAGTTTATCTCACCGTCCAACTTTCCTTCTAGATGCGAAGAATGAAGAATAAGAATGCAAAACTTCAATTCAATCAAAGAAAGATCATTGCATAATTTCTAAAACAACTAAACTATAAATTCAAAATACTATTGCTTATGAATATTTGTACGAATTATATTTCAAAACTAATTGATAATAATTTTGATGGTCACTGTGTTTTTACTTCAAAAAGTTAATCATTTACACGTTGTCATACAAGAAAAATTTAAGTAAATGGTGGTGAGGTTTCTTAAGAAGTAAAGCAAACAATATTATCGGTTATATGTAATGAAGGTGTTAGTTAAAAAAGCTTAGACAAAATATGGTTGAATTCATTGAATGAATCAAAAGGTTCTAAATACATGCATTATTTGACAAACCATATTTTTTTCTTTGTTAAGCCAAAATGTTGACAAAACACCATGGAGAGTTGAGTTCTTTGAATTTTATTTGATTTTTGATTAAAGGAAAAATAACATGATTGCGACCACATGATTTACTGTCTCGTTAGATATGTTATTAAATAGCTTTTTATTTATTTATTTCAGTTTCTAATTTATAGAGTTAGTTTTGCTAATCAATAAGAATATTATATCAAGCACACATATCTGCATGAACAAGTTACCAAATCCGGCAGAGGAAACCAAGGATGAAGCTTGGAAATGACTTTGCAGGACATGAAAAAATCAAAGTCAATTTGATAATAATCAAACGTCTAAAATTCAATAAAAACAATTTTACTTTAATGGCCAACAATAGATTTTGGTCGAATCTGTCACAAAAATATAGCACACCATTCTATATGTAGGTACAATGTACCGTACTCTTCTTTTTTTGTTTCACTTTAAAAGCCGGAATAACATAGGACTACAATAAAAACAATAGCCGACAGAACATAAACATATTCCCGATAACCATAATCCATAACCTTACCAAAGGGAAACTATTCTCCGAAAATAAAATGAACCCTAATAAAGACATAGCTAAGACCTAAAGAAAGAAAATAAAATACTGCTATCCCCAAATCTGGAAAACCAAAAAAGACTGCCCAGTAATACTAAACACATGAAAAGACCTCCTATAAACAAATAAATGTTACATCAAAGATGAAAAAATAAAGAAAGATCATTGCATCCTTTACAAGCAAAAAACCTCTAACAAGTTTTGGGAGTACAAATAGAAAATGAATCCTACCTCTACACAAGAGTAACCAAATCCAACAGAAGACAAAACCCGATTGAAGCATAAAATAGAGAAAAGATTAAACGAGCTCAACTAGGTACATATGTACCGTATATAAACAACCAAATAGCTGTAATCAAATTTTATTTTTACTAAAACAATGAAGTCGATGACAATCCACAGTCTCCTATATAATAAAAATGTAACTTTTTTAAAACAAAACCTTAGTTCATATGTTTTTTTTTGTCAACGGCAAATTATATTGGGGTCACAAACTGACCGCGGCGTAATAGCCAAATTCCTACATAATGTAAGCGAGGGAGACTCGATCCCTAGTTGTGCAAAATGAGCTGTCTTATGTGGACTTACCGACGGCCACTATGGTAGAAGCCATTTGCACCTTAGTTCATTTGTTAGATTTTAAAGTTTGGACTCATTAAATTTATTTGTAAAGTTACTTTTATATTTATAATGTACATATACATATACATACAGTCGAATATATAAGTTTGTTATCTAATGTTTTTCTTTCAATTATTTTCTATAATATTTTATTTTTATAATAATATAAACTATAAACTACTTTTTCACCATAATATGGAAAACCTTATAATTAAGGTTTGAGGAAATGCTTGATTTCAAACATTGAAAACCCAATAATATAAAATATGAACTATTTTGAGACATGAATAATTTTGAAAAATATATCCAAAATAATATATAAATTTTGATGAATAACGTATACTTAACATTAGAGGATGTTGAAAAAATCGGTTGTCAAATTGATATATTTGAAAATACTTAAAAACATAAATTGATATATCCAAATATACTTTAACAAATTGGTTTCAAATTGTTATTAAAAACATAATTTTCTCCAAGTATTCAAACACAACTTTAATTCATGTGTTATGATTTAAGTTTTGAACTTATTGAGTTTGTTACTAAAAAAATAAGATAAGAAAAACTTAATTAGTTATAAAATAAATTATAAATTCCACCAAAAATATTGGAATATCAATAACTACGTAACCAATTAGTTATCAATAATTACATAAACTAAATGATTTTTTTAAGAAAAAATTGGATTATCAATAACTAATTTGGTATACCAACCATTTTTTTTTTGTCAACTAATCTACTGCCTTTTAAATCTCGCTCCTACTATTGCAGATAGGGGGTTCGATCCTTGGTGCCCTTGAAGATTTATAAAGTGACTACACCACCTAGGCCACCTGTCCTCGGCATTACCAACCATTTTTATAAAAAATTAGGATTTTTTAAATAATTTTATTATTGCTAAAAGTTTAGAAAATAAAGAAATATCTAATTAGGTTTAAATGTCTCCACCAACCTCTATATAAGATTGACCGTGATACAAAACTATAATCAACCAAAAAAACACAAAAAAACAAAAACAAATACTCCTTATAGCATACCATAACTCAAAACAATAAATCTACATTCACTCACAGTTCTTAAACCAATTAGTCAACAATTGAAAAAAATCAAAGTCAAAGATCACTCGACTCTGAAAAACTTTATGAAAGAAATATGGTTAGACACTTGAATTAATTTTTATTTATGAACAAGTAAGTATTTTTCTATTTTCATACGTTTGTATTATTTTATCGATGTTTTTACAAGAAAAAAATATTTGTTCTTTTTAGGGTTCAAAAGTTCATGCATTAGTAAATAAATTCTTGGAAAATTTGGTTATTTTCTGAAAGAAAAGGGATCTAAGATAATTTGTAATTTCTAATCTCTCGTTCTTGAAAAACCAGTTCTCGTAAGTACAAATCTCATTTTCGCTACACTACTTCTGTTAAAGGCAACTGATCATATGCTAAATAATTTATTTGGTCTCGAATTCGTAGATTTCAATAAATGACTTGTTGGGACTCTCGATTAGAATTGCTTAATTGGTTAGTTTTCTATATCACTACTTTAAGTTTCATTATAGTAAATTTAAAAATAAATAACAACACACATGTACAATATTATTTAAAACTAATATTTACTAAACAAACAAAGACAAAAAACAATATATAGATTTTCTAATTTTTTTATATATAAACCGTGTTATTTCAAAAATTCGAGTCAAAAAATTTTCTATATAGATTAATATAATTTCAAATATATCATTCGAAAACTTATTTTTATTACAAAACAAAAAAATTTAATCTAAGATAGCTGTCATTAAAAATATATGGTCGAAACCTACTTTTTATTTAAATTTTAGTCCAAGAAAATGTTTCTTATGGCTAACCTCAAGAGATGGAAGAAAGAAATCGATTAAGTCATATGCTAGATTAAATATGTTTGCATCGAAAGATCAAAACTAGAAGTAAAGAATTTTGTCAAATGGTGATAATTGAATTTAACCGTGAAATTTTATTGTTTATATTAATATATTTCTGTTTTTAATAACAAATATATTTTCTAGAGATGTTATTGTTGATTCTGTAATTGTCAGTCAGGCTAATGAAAAAGAAATCAAGCAGATTTATTTACAACTTTTGTAATATTGAGTACGTTTTTACAATTCTATCTTAATCAAGATATTTTAGTTTAAAATATATACATTTTTATTGCGTGAATTGAGTGTGTAGTTTGGAAAAAATATGCTGAGACTCTCCAAGAAAAATTTTCATGAGGATATAGCAATTAGACAATTGTTATTATACAATATGTTAAGATTAAAGTATTGAGAGGTAAACTATTTTCAATTATAATTTATAATTTTTTTATCTGAAATCATTTAACTTATTAATACTAATATAATATCTAAACTTGGAGTATTACAGATGTCATATAAATCTCCAATGTTTTTTAATATACGTGATTGTGGAATGATAATAATACTATCCCATGATGTATTGGCATTATGAATTAAGTAAGATTTGAAATTTTACATTATATTTATAATAATGGTTATTGTAGTGTTATTTTATTAAAATTTTGTATGATGCACACGTATTTTTTTTAAATTTTTGTCAACATTATACCATAGTTTTTTATATTATTAGATATTGCTTAGTTCTTTTAATCAAGGAACTAATAATTCTTTTATTTATCATTTTTTAGTTTTTCTGAAGAAAATTTGCAAGTAACTGTAAATTCATCACTCGAGTTATCTGAAGATTTTTTTTCAAAAGTTCCAAGAGAATCTTTTAGGCATTTTTCTAAAAAAACACTCAATGAACTTATCAATACCATCATCTTAAGTGCATTTTATCATTTGTAAACTTTGTTGGATATATATACAAACTACTTCATATAAGTTAATAATTAAACTAATTAATATAGATTGGATTATATATTATTATGGTGTCTATACTTGATATAGATTATAATTACTGGTGGTGTTATTTGAGTTTCAAAGTTTGCAACAAGAAAATTTTTATTATTGATTTTTATGAAAAAAAACGATGATGTTGGTGTTGAGGTTTTAGAAAATCGAGTATGGTATTGTAACAATTTTAATTCAAATTTTACTGAAATAGTTCGCAAATAAGCTAATTTTTTTCTTCTATGCATTTTTAAATATATTATTTTCGATATTTTTTCTGTGCTATTTGATTTTCATGTATACCTAATGGTTTTATAGGTATTACATTTTTCAGAAAGTTAGAGATGATTCTGGGAAGCAACATTCTTAATGTTTGATCACGTTGCTCAACAAATAATTAATCATCCCGCGGGAGACTTAGCCAAAACTATTGAAGAAGTATAAACATTATTTCATATATTCTAAATTGTCTATATATCTATCGACTATTTTTTAAAATGGTAAATACAAACCTTATGTTATACTCCCTCTATTTTTTTTCTTGATGTTTTAGACATTTCACACATTAAGAAATCACTAATTGTTTTTATTTTTTCCAAGCAAAATATAGTTTATCACAAATTCTAAAATATTTTAACCAATCACAAATCAATCTGCAGAATTTAAAGAGTCAAAATACCAAAAGTACAATAAATTTTGCATAAAAATCTTAAAACATCAACTAAAAATAAACAAATTTTATTTTTAAAATGTCAACTAATAAAGAACAGAGGGAGTATATATTTTGTTTGTATATTGAGCCGTGAAAATGTTTCAAATGTCTATTACTAATTTGATTGGGAAGAGCTTTATATTCGTTGTTGGTCTTGAAAAGAAACATTTTTAAAGAATCATGATCATACCTATAAACTTAATCCATCGGTGAACAAGGTTGAATTACAAAAAAGAATTCAATGAAACACAAATGTTTCATGTAAGTTTATAAATATGTTACACGAAATTAATATTTTTACAGATGCTATTTGAACATGTAATTATTTTAAAATGACAACACCTAATTCGTTCTCATCATCTAAGATAATTGATATGTGTTATTCATGTGTAACTATAAATTATCATATTACATGTGTTATTTTATAATTAAATATTTTGATCATTATTAGGTACCTTTTGTTGATGGGTTTTGAACAGATAATTAATGATTCAATTATAAAAGGTTTTGAGACACCACATTCAAAAAAACAAACAAGAAACTCTGCAATTTGACGGTGATCCTAATAATATATTGAGCGCAACAAAAACTTTGAAACTCACAAAAACTAAAATCGAAAAGTCTTGAACTCGAAAGATTATTTATTTATACTAACTAAATTTAAAGATTTTATTGTTATTTTTAGATTTTTAATCATAAGTTATTTATTATGTTTAAGACAATTTCTTTATTAAATTCATAAAAGTTAATTTAGTTTTCATTTTTATTGTTATTATTTCTATTTAAGAAATTTTTTTTTGGTTTGTCGATAATTTTTTATATATAAATATTGTTTATATTTTTAAACAAATAATATTTGTAACACTATTGAAAAACACGAAAATTTGTTTTTTTTTTTTGTCAACGGCATATTATATTGGACCACAAACTGACCGGTCCAATAGCCAAATTCCTACACAATGTAGGCATGGGGACTCGATCCCAGGTTATGCAAATGCGCTGCTTTAAGTGGACTTACCGCCTGCCACTTAGGCCTAAATGCCATTTGCACATGAAAAATTGTTTAGAATAATAGAATAATATGTTAGTTAAGAAAATAGTAGAATTTACAACTTATTATTATAAAAGGGAAATCAAAAATTAAATTTTAAGAAATGGAAAAGTTTGAATTATTATATTCGATTATACCTAATTTAAATTGATCTTTATACCATTATATCTTTAATCGATTATAGTATATTAGGGATGACCATTATATTTATGTTGTTATTTTAATATGTTTTGAAGGTGAAGATAATGTTCCGATTTTCACAAAACATTAGAGAATGTTGAAAAAATTTGGTTTCGAATTGATAGAGATCTCATATCCGATATGTATGTTGTTTGTTCAAAGTTGAAAAGATCTAACATCAAAGACAAGTGTGATTGTGATGGTCGAACTTCCAACTTCGTAAAGAACAACAATATTTGGAATCGTTACAATGTTGATAATGAAATGAATAAATCTTTTGTGCGTAAAATTTGTTTATAGGATCAAGAAGTCAAACATTTGTTCACCAAATTTACTTTTAGAAAACCTTTTTTAGTTTGTTATATTTTTTTAATTATTATTGTATTAGTTTTTTATTTTGTACATATATATATATATGATGAAAGAGACATTAGATTCAGAAGACGAATGAATGGCCCAAAAGAATAAAAACGACATTGGAATAAGGAGGGAGTAACCCGAAGGAGTAGAAAAAAAACATTGGATTCAGAAGAAGGAAGAGTGGCTACGATAGCTATTTGAGAGCCAGAGAGAAGATATAGTTGTGAGGCTTTGCTAAACGAGTTCCATAACATTTAGTGCAAGTCAATCCTAAGCGAATCAATCTTCTTTATCTTCTCGATCAAAATATTTTTCTTCTTTCCTTTTCTTTTCACCATTTTTATCGAAATATTTTTCTTCTTTCCTTTTCTTTTCACCATTTTTAGTTTCTTAGTGATTTCATCCCTCACAAGTCATAAGAATTCGGGTACATGAAAATATTTTGAAAAAAACAGAAACAGATTGTGAAAGGTTATTTATGTTGGTAGCACAGAGAAATCCGTAAGTAAATACTTCAGTTTATAAGAGAGAAGAAATAAGAAATCCGACTAAAATTATGAAAAAAATAAGTCTCGTGTAGGATAATCATCGAGTTAAACTATATAATTATCTATCACCGACCTACTTAGAAAACAGCGGAACCACTTGGTCATAAAAATACAATTCCATCAAATAAACGTAACAAATGATTATCATTTAACACAAAGACAGAAAACACAAAAATCTGCATCGGTGTTCTTCTTTGAAAGCAATAAGATACATTTGCTCCTTGAGAGTTTACTTTCACGAAGCCAAGTTTGAAATAAAAAGTTCCAAGTTAAGGAATTTTTTGTTTCTTTTGATTACACACAAAAAAGACGAAAAAAAGAGAGGAAAGTAAGTGGAAAATTCGCAAATCAATC
>JAKUCM010005528.1:0-18572 GCA_023374145.1 Lepidium sativum
TAGATACTATATCATGAACCCCATATCATCCAACCAAGTTTAGAGTTGGCTGCCCCATAAATAGTAATCAAAGTTTCGAAGAGAAATCAAACTTGAGGTTAAGTAAATTTACTTCATATAACTTAGGTTGCCATTTATCTACTTAGCTACTACCGCTAAACTAAAAAAGTATTTTTCATATTTTTTCTTTGAAGAGGACTTGAACCCAAGAATTTCTAAACTGTTTGGCACAAAAAAATTTATTAGACCACGAGCCTCTCGCTAGGAAATCGATGGTTTTCCCCCTTGGACAAATTCTGATTAAGGCTGAAACTAGGATAAGGTAATAACGAATTGAGATGGCTGCGGAATGAGGAAGATGATGAGACGCGATGAAGATGATGAGAACAAGATCTGATGGGACGGATTTGGCTGCTGATTCGTGGATTGATGTGGTGACGGCTGTAGGGATTTAGTGAATAGGTTTTAGATGATTAGATGAATTACGTGAAGAATCTCTTGGCTCACAACGTGATGTGAGATTCAGGCTCTAGCATTTCCAGAACCATGGCTTGAGAGCAAGGAAACTTTAAGAAGAAGCTTTTGTCAAAATAATACTCTAAAGAAATTTACAGCAAGTTCTGAGGTTCCTCACCTAAGTTACCTAGTTATCATTACCAGGAAAAAGTCTTCAGGGTGGAGATGTTGAAGACTTGTACAGCTGCCAACTCGTCGGCTCTTTCTACAATGAGGGAATGAGCTTCTCTGGCCATCTCCTTAGCTTTGGAACGTGTAATCCGACTGTCTACTTCTGGTGCTGCAGCTGTTCTGCCATCCATGATCATATCATCCTCTCCTTCTTGAATAGGATTTGTCCTCAAATCTGTATTTGCAACATAGAGAAGCAAATCAGAAACATTGAACGAATTTAATATGTTATACTTACCTTGGAGATCGATCTGGTAAGCATTGTTGTTGATCCTCTTGATGACTTCAAATGGACCATCTACTCGTGGCAGTAGCTTGCTCTTCCTCTCTTCTGGAAATCGATCTTTCCTGAGATGAATCCACACCAAATCTCCTTCTTCAAATATCAGCTCCTTTCTTCCTTTGTCGGTGTGCTTCTGGTACTGTTATGTCTTCTTCTCTATATTCTCCCTGCCTTTGGCGTGAATTCTCCTAACTTGTTCAACCATTGCTTTTCCATCTGCACTACATTTCACACTCAAAGGCAAAGAAATCAAGTCTAGAGGGGACTGTGGGTTAAAGCCATAAACAATCTCAAAGGGAGAAAAGAGAGTGGCAGAATGCTTAGCGTGATTGTAAGTAAACTCGACATGTGGTAGACACTCTTCCCATGACTTGATGTTGCTCTTCACCAACGTCCTAGAAGTGTTGACAATGTTCTGTTCACCACTTCTGTCTATCCATTAGTCTGAGGGTGGCATGATGTTGAAAACGTCAATCTGGTCCCTAGCTTCGCCCATAGTGTGCGCCAGAAATGCCCTAAGAACTTGGTATCTCGATCTGAAACTATCACCTGAGGCATTCCATTCAATCTCACAACTTCCCTGGAAAAAAAATTAGCTACACAAACAGTATCATCTGTCTTGTGGCTAGCTGTAAAGTGAGCCATCTTGCTAAACCTGTCAACAACCACAAAGATAGAATCTCTACCATTTCTGGTTCGAGGTAAGTCAAGTACAAAGTCCACAGATAATTGAGTCCAGGGCTGAGAAGGAATAGGAAGAGGTGTGTACAAACCGTGTGGATGTACCTAACTCTTAGCCATTTTGCACATTTCACACCTAGAGCAAACATGATCGACATCTGTCTTCATGTTTGGCCAATAGAAGTGATCCTGCAGTCCAAGTAGAGTCTTTGCAACTCCAAAATGCCCTGCTAATCCACCTCCATGCGCCTCTCTAACTAGCAGCTCTCTGATGGATCCTCTTGGTATACACAAGCGATTATTGTAGAACAAATAACCATCCTGTCTAAAGAATTTATCAACAGCAAACTTATGGCATTTGCCATAGCTCTCAGCAAAGTCAATGTCAGTCTCATACAAGTCTTTAAGATGCTCAAAATCGTCCAACTTAGAAGTTAAAGTAGAGACTAGAGTGTACCTTCTTGATAATGCATCTACAACTACATTATCCTTACCTTTCTTGTACTTAACTATGTATGGAAACGTCTCTATGAACTCCATCCATCTGGCGTGTCTCTTGTTGAGCTTTTGCTGTCCCTTTAAATGTTTCAACGACTCATGATCTGTATGAATGACGAATTCTTTAGACCACAAGTAATGCTGCCACGTCTGAAGTGCTCTAACCAATGCATACAGCTCCTTGTCATAAGCTGGGTAGTTGATTGCGGCTCCTCCTAGCTTCTCACTGAAGTACGCTACTGGTTTTCTATCCTGCATCAAAACAGCACCAATTCCCACTACTGAGGCATCACATTCAATCTCAAATGTTTTCATAAAATCAGGAAGTACTAAGAGTGGAGAATTGATAAGCTTCTCTTTCAAGGCTGAAAACGCCTCTTCTTGAGCTATTTCCCATATGTATTCAACGTCCTTCTTAATGACTTCTGTTAGTGTTACTACAATGGTGCTGAAGTCCTTGACAAATCTCCTGTAGAAGCCAGCTAATCCATGAAAGCTCCTGACTTCTCCAACGTTTTTAGGTGTTGTCCAATCTCTGATTGCTTTGATCTTCTCATCATCTACTCTAACTCCATCTGCACTAACAACAAAGCCTAAAAATACAAATTCAATAGTACAGAATAAGCATTTAGAATAATTAGCAAAGAGAGATTGAGAGCGAAGAACATCTAGAATCTTGCAGATGTGCTCTAAATGCTCTCCCAAACCTTTGTTGTATATGAGTATATCATCAAAATATACAACAACAAAAACGCCTATGAAAGGTCTCAAAGTGTGATTCATCAAACGCATAAACGTGCTGGGAGCATTGGTGAGACCAAACGGCATAACCAGCCACTCATATAACCCTTGCGTGGTCTTGAATGCAGTCTTCCACTCATCTCTTTCTTTCATTCTAATATGATGATAATCACTCTTCAAATCAATCTTGGAGAAGATTGTAGACCCACACAGCTCATCCAACATGCCATCTAGGCGTGGAATAGGGTGCATATACTTCACTATGATGTTGTAAATGGCTCTGCAATCTACACACATCCTCCATGTTCCATCTTTCTTTGGAACTAGTAACACATGGACTTAAACTCTCTCTGAGATGTCCCTTATGCATCAGCTCCTCCACTTGCTTCTGAAGCTATTTAGTCTCAACTGGATTAGTTCTGTAAGCTGGTTTGTTTGACAACACTGAACATGGCACTAAATCGATCTGATGCTCAATACCATGAATTGGAGGCAATCTCGGTGGTATCTCCTTAGAAAAAACGTCCTGATACTCCTCTATGATCTGAATCAACTCATGTGGAAGCTCCTTTGATGGTTTAGTACACGCCAATGTCTCCTTGTACACAAACATGAAAGTAGTCATTCCTGGATCAAACAACTTGTTAAACTCACTATGATTGATGTACAATGCATTTGACACTTTCTCCTTCTCCTTTCTGTTCATATGCATCTGATCCTTGTAGATTTCAGCTGGTGTGAGTGGGAGAAGAGTGTACCCATCATGCATCACACACCTATCATACTGTCATGGTCTGCCCAACAGAACGTGGCTAGACCTCATTGGCACGACATCACACAGCAACTCATCTTCATACTTACTGATCGCCAACTTGATGAGTACTTGCTTAGAAACGGTTATAGCTCCCTTGTTGTCTAACCACTGCAGCTGATACGGTCTTGGATGTGAAGTAGTCTTAAGAATAAGCTTCTTCACCATCTCCTCACTGGCGGCATTGGTGCAGCTGCCTCCATCAACAATCAAGCTGCAGCTGTTTCTTCCTCCTCCAAATCGTCCTCTACCTCACTTTCTAAACTCTCCTGAGGCAGAATCTCTCCTCCTTCTCTCAACAGAAACATCTTCTTATTAGGACAGTCTCTTGAGTAGTGTCCCATTCCCTGACACTTGAAGCATCTCACTTTGCTATTAGGAGTGTCACTTCTGGTTTTAAGCTCTGTTTTTAACCTCTTCTTTCACTACAGAGGCTGCGGGTCTATTATCTCTGATTGGAGCTGATTTGGTGAATTCTCTTGGCTTAGGGATACTAGAAGTGAAATTAGACCTGCCAATTCTCCTCTTAAGTTGCACCTCTATCAACTCAGCTTTGTGCACCATCTCCTGCACATCTTCATAATTCTGCAGCTCTACCTTATCTTGCAACTCTCTGTTCAATCTCCCAAGAAAACGAGACATCACCATATCCTCACTCTCCCTTAAATCAGCTCTGATCATAAGCGTCTCCAACTCCTAATAGTAATCACGAACTGATCTGGTGCCTTGTACAAGGCGTCTCAACTTGTTAAGCATCTCTCTCTGATAGTGCGCAGGCATAAACTTTCTCCTCATGTGTGCAACAAGTTCTCTCCAAGTGGTGATTGGAGGCTCTCTTTTTCTATCTCTAACGAGTCCCAACTGCTCCCACCACAACAATGCATAGCCATTAAACTTTGAGACTGTTATATTCACCTTGTTAAGCTCATAAGTTCCCTGCACCAGAAAATTAGACTCCATCTTCCTCTCCCAATCCAAATATGATTCTGCATTGTTAGTGCCATGAAAAGGAGGGAATTGGATCTTAATGTTGCTCAGCTGCTGCCTCAAAGGATCATACTCACGTGCATTGACCCTGTTTCTGGGTCTCCTTAACGTTTCACCACTATATTCTGATCTTTCACCTTCTTCTGAATGTTCACGATCTGATTCCACATAAATCTTATGTCCAGCAACGTAATCAGATCATCCTTGTGGCCATGTGCTTCTCCTTCGATGGCCAACTGTTTATCTGTCCCTAATTGGTGATTTAAGGTGTCTAACTCTCTGCTTTCTAGAAAAGAACCCACATTTGCCTTTCCTTTAGCAATCCTTATTGCTTCATAAGACTAGGAGGTTCTGACGATTTTGGGTCTGTAGCACTATACTCATTCTTTTGCTTTTTGAATCTATTCTCAAATTTGTTATCAAGCTGCTCTAATTGGTAAATGAGCTGAGAAGCTATTGCTTGATTGGGTTCTTTGATTTGTTGAGCCATGGCTTTGTTTAGAGCTTCCATAGCTTCAGCTAAACAAAGCCATGGCTCAACAGCTCAAAGTAACTAGTTCTAAGATAACAAAATAAAGGGAATAAAAGCCTAACGAACGAAAATCATAATCCTACTAGGAATAGGATTCCTAAACTATTCCTAATTCTAACAGGAAAACAGAAAACCTAATCTTAATTCTAATAGGAAAACACAAAACCTAATCCTAATTCTAATAGGAAAACTCGAAAACTAATCCTAATTCTAATAGGAAAACTCAAAAATTGAGAACTAGGGAAACAAAAACGTTTCTCTAAACCTAAACAACAAGAACCGAACAAAACTAAACCCTAAACACAGAATGCAAACGAAAATAACAAGAGAAAGAGAGATTAGGGTTAGAGATTTTCTCAGCCTGGACACAGAGTTGGCTATGATACCACTTGATATAAACCCCCTTGGACAAACTCTGATCAAGGCTGAAACTAGGATGAGGTAATAACGAATTGAGATGGCTGCGGAATGAGGAAGATGATGAAACGTAATGAAGATGATGAGAACGAGATCTGATGGGACGGATTTTGGCTGCTGATTTGTGGATTGATGTGGTGAAGGTTATAGGGATTTAGTGGATAGGTTTTAGGTGATTAGATGAATTAGGTGAAGAATCTCTTGGCTCACAACGTGATGAGAGATTCAGGCTCTAGCATTTCCAGAACCGTGGCTTGAGAGCATGAAAACTTTAAGAAGAAGCTTTTGTCAAAATAATACTCTAAAGAAATTTACAGCAAGTTCTGGGGTTTAAATATAACCCTTAAACAGAACTGAATGTAGCTTTAAACAAAAAAACAACATGTAGTTTGAAACTTAAATAAAAACAACGAAGCGTTTAAATTAAAACAACGAGCCGTCCCCTAATGGTGCACCTACTAAGTACAAAACCAGATTGGCTTGTACATTATTCTCCTAATGGTAAGACTCCTAAGTAACTCGCCGTAATGATTTCATCTGCCTCATTAAAAACCATGAGAGAAAACCTAATTGGGACAAAACTCTCTATGGGAAAAAGAGTACAAACTTCCTCATCTAAGTTACCTAGTTATCATTACCAGGAGAAGTCTTCAAGGTGGAGATGTTGAAGACTTGTGCAGCTGCCAACTTGTCGGCTCTTTTTGCAATGAGGGAATGAGCTTCTCTGGCCATCTCCTTAGCGCTGGAACGTGTAATCCGACCCTCTACTTTTGGTGCTGCAGCTGTTGTGCCATCCACGATCATATCACTGGGATATCCGCTGCCATCAATGACCCGTCTAAGTTAACTAGAGTCTCTCCGGGTTATGCCTGAAAGAGTGGCTGGCACACCTTCTTAGAAGAGACGGTCTCCCTGGCCACCTCATCTCCAATTTCCTGCAAAGATATGGAAAATGTTCTAAGGAATTATCACAATTATATGCCAAATATGGTAATCTCATAAATCCCTCATCATTGACAGCTACTATTGGTTAGTTCGCGGAATTCCACGGTCCCTTTTAACCCCCTCATTGTTGTATCTCGCAGCCAAAACCCTAGAGACAGCACCAACATTCCGTTTTCCCCCAATCAAAGCCCCTTTGAAACTCTTGTTTCTCTCATAAGCACCCACCTTACGTTTACTATCATTCCCCAACACTCTATTTTCCTGTTTTGCCTTGTAGCACAAACTGACATCATGTCTCATTCTATAACAGAGAGAATAAAAACCTATAAGTCGCTTATACTCAAACATGACTTTGGATTCCCTACCCTCTTCAAATTCTAATATTGAAGAAAAAAATCAGAGGCTTTGAACAAGGAATTTCTATAAGTACTTGACTCTTTGTGACCTCTATATGTATAATTGAACCTATGGAGCTTGCTACTAAGTGATACACCTCTTCCACTCTATATTCAAATGGAATTCCCGTAATTCTAATCCATAATCTTATTAAATTTGGATAGTCGGCGTCTGCCATTTCTTTCCACGGAGCATAGGCGACCATCCATCCATCAAAGTTAATCGAACCATAATCTAGAACACATACCAAATTAGATTCTGCCTGAAACTCAAATTGGAACCTTCCATTGCCTAGGTTGAGACCATTCACCCCTCCAACTAGGTTCCAAAACTGCAGCATTCGGAAGTTAAAAGTATCCACATTTTTGATATTTGGATTCAAGCACCGACCCATCATCACTTTTGAACTCCGTGCCAATAATGATGAGTTATCTATCTTTGGAATTTTATCTTCATCAGCTGAGGTGGCGACTTAGAATCCATGCTCTTTTTATTTAACCCCAACTGAGCCATTGACAGAACTGCAATTTGGGAAACAAATACACCACCTTACAAGAGAGCTAAAGTCGTGAAGGACTAAAAAACAGAGAGAAATATATGACCCATAATAATGTCGCTTAATCTTTTATAAACTAACCAGTCAGAGGATAGAGTTTGTTTTACTATCCTATTTTTAGGTGCAGCGGATACCTATGTATAAGGGACCCTAACAGACCGATACAACTAGAATCTAACCATTCAAACCATTTTGAAAACCACAATAATTGCATAGGTTTTTCACTCTCAAAGAAATCTCCGTTCTAGTTAATCTTAGAAATTTTTGTGGGTATTATCCTTGATAAAGTAAGAATCAAATTCAAATTTGAAATCTGCGATCCCACGAAAACGTAACTTAATCTATTAGCTATATTGTCTACAACTATAAACTCCATTAACCATACCTCCGCAACACCTTTACTTTCACGTATTTTGACAGAAAGATGTTGCACCTTAACATATCTCTTACTCCTTTTCTTGAATCATGTCCGGATCCTAGCACACCGAACGAAATAAGTCCACCAATTAGTCGGAGAGCCATAAGAGAGAAATAGCAGGACCCTCCTAAAGCTGCTTTATCCAAAAACAACATGATCACTGAGACTTGATTAAGAAAGTATGACACTAACTATTTTAGCAACTTTAACTAGAAAGGGAATCCCCATAAGTCTCAAAACATTGCATAATGCCCATAAACATAAATTCCATCTGGTAACCATACGAGATTCAGCTACGACCGAGTGATTACTTATACACCTATCCACCTTAACGCATTTAGTCTCGGTATTTGAAAGTGCCATTACAATCAATGGAACTAACGAAATTCTCAAAGACCTAAAGCCTTCCATGATATCAAGAAAACTTCTCGGAAAACTTAACAAAGATGAGGCAACTATCCGTAGAATCTCTCTGCTATGAAATCCAAAAAAACTTCCCATTCTCAGGATCATTTTGTTTTCATAAACTCTAAAGGTAATGTTTCCAGAGAAAATGAAAACGGTCCCCTGACACCAAATTTGAATCAAAGTGATCTCCAAATTCAACGAAATTAAACTAATATCATCATCTAGATATAAATACTCAAAATCAAAAACCAAAATAACAGTCAACATAGATCCTTACCAAACCCGAGCAGGAAAAGAAGCCACCAAAAAATCTGATTCAGATCGGAGGGACTCTATACTCGAGAAAGCGGCCCAGACGATTCGATAAACCCAAGGAAGCCCCATCACCGGAAATCGCCACCAACCGAATCTTCAATCTCTCTCACCCGCACTCGCTTTCCTCTACCGAGTTCCTTCCCGATCGTCTTTCACTCAAGCCCTCACTGGAGTCTGCATGTCGCCCGCCACCAAAACTATCTGATCGCTCACCCCAAAAACGACGAAGATCGCTTCTAGGGTTTCAATTAAAAAAACAAACTAATACATAGTTCTTAATCGACAATAAAAATAGAAAATTCTTAATTCTTAGTTGGGTTTGGTTCGAATAATCTAATATAAATACTTGTTTCGTAAAAAAATAAAAATTAAACATATAAATAAGAGATAAGTATCCACTGATGCTGTTATAGTTATGATATGGAACGCGGTTTCTGATGTCTATGTCGTTAGTGATCAAGTTCATTGTTAGATTAGTGTTTAAGCGAAAAATTAATATGTTTTTGTGATTTATATATTAATAAGATAGAAAGATCAATACACCAATACATGAAACTTGATTAGTTCTTTGTAAGTGATTAAAATTAATATTTTAAAATGCCACCTAACTCACAAAGTTTCGTCCAACCACTAAACATATACCTAAATATTAACTGCTTACGGTTTCCAACTCTTTTCGAATCTATTGATATACAGCTAAATAGCCCATTTATATTTTTTTTTTCTCAACGACAGATTAATTAGGCCACAACTGGCCGACCTAGTAGCCAAATTCCTACATAATATAGACAGGGGGACTCGATTTCTGGTTGTGCAAATGAGCTGTCTTAAGTGGACTTACCGCCGGCCACTAAACTAAGAGTCATTTGCAATAGCCCATTTATATTAGAATCAGTTATTATGTAAACTATTTTATTTTTATTAATATCTTAACATAATTTATTTTAATACCGAGAATAAGACCATGAGTTGGTTACAAATTTTGACCATTTATCCACCTTTGGAACATGATAAATCCTTCCTCTGGTTTATACTCTACAGTGTGCCCACATCCCTAAAATTACAAAAACAGTAAGCTCAGATTAACAAAATGAACAATTTGGTTTACGGAATAATAATCTTAAGAATGAAAGACATAGAAGACTTGCTTTGATAGTAGCATATGTCATATTATTGGCATATGTCCTCGTATATCTGTCAAAACAATAAAAAAAGTGAAAATTCAATATAATATCATTTATTATACTTACATGAGTTTTAATTATAAAATTACTATTTACATCACTTATAAAAATAAATCTGAAAATGTTATTTTAAATAGTGAGAGTCAGTTTAAGCAACTGATATAACTATTTTCATCATATTATAAGCGTAATGTCTCATACGGTTGTAAAAATACAAAAATAATGTTATTTGTTATAAATAATGTTAAATAACATATAAAATCATTTGTTAATAATTAACTCTATATAATATTATTTATTTAAATAATATAATATTATTTATTTAAATAATATAATATTATTTATTTAAATAATATAATATTACTGTTATATGTATTTTTTGTAGTGAAAATGTCAAAAGCTGACGCAATTACTCTTAAGACCTAGCTTTTTCAACTAGAAAAATGAGGTAATGTACTAAGTCATAGAAAATTATATACCCTGCAATTTGATTTTTTATCTTCCAAGGTCTCCAATGATCTATAGTTGAATAATTGAGAGATTTTATCCAAGCTTCAGTTGAAGTATGAGGCACCTCCATATCATGATCACCACTGTTCAGAATAAATATAGAACTAAGAAACCTAAATTTTGAAATTGTAATACAGTGGAAACGTATTATCAAAGTTAAGATCAATCATAAATTGTGTTCGACTGTTTTCCATGGCTATAGAACTAGAAATAATCAGGAATACCAACCTGCACATTTTCTAATAAAACCTTTGTGTTACTGAATGATCAAGAATGGTGACTTTTGGAATTCAGTCATTGATAATTAAGTTTTATTAATGTTGCTTTCAATTATACAGAAGACATAGAGAGAACCTTTTAGGTTCAATTTTTCTGTTTTTTTTTTGTAAGTTTTATAAAGACACTAAACATTTTGATTGATTATTTAATAGGATAACCTTTAAAAAGTATTAAATAATTTTAAATAGCTTTTTGGGTTTAGGTTCTACTACTTATTATTCTTATTCATAAAACGGTTTAGACCTAAGCTTCCGAGTATCCATTCAGATCATTTTTTCAGATTTTTGGATGTTTTTATTCTATAATTAAAGACCCATTCAAATAATTTTATTTTTGGGTTGGAAGTTGTTTAGGTTTAGATCAGTTTCGGCATCTCGACACTTATTTTATAATCTAATAAAAATACTTGTTCTATAAAAAATAAAAAATAAAAAGTAAAACTCAAACCTATAAATAAGAGATCTGTATCCATTGATGCTGTTATAGCTATGGTATGGTACGCTGCTTATGATGTCTCTGTCGTAGTGATCAAGAACATTGCATCGATGCCATTCTCCTATACTTCCCTATTATCAAAGATATCATTTGTGATTTATACATTTTTAAGATAGAAAGATTTATACGACAATACATTGTATCAATCACAATATGTAGTCTAGTGTTTTTACTAGCATAATGCATGTTGTTGATATATTATATCATATCAATATTTATATAATGCTTCTTCCTCTATGGGTTTCAAAAATTAAACTAAGATTATGTTGATTAAAGAAAAAAATGTAAAAAACAAAATCCTCCATTTTTATAAAACTGTAGTATTAGTTCATACGCTTTAAAACCTTTAACTTTTATTATTTTCAGTTTTAGTCCTAAATTTTTATTTATTAAGCAATTTTTCTGTTAAATAAGCCAAATTCTTGATTTAATGGTTTTGGTAACCGAAATTTGGTTTCTCTCCCGTACAAATAAAAAAAAATTTAGACATTAAAATTTGAATTATAGTCTTTAAACCATTGTCAATTCAATAGTTGATAAAAAAAAAAACCAAACCAATAATTTTTATTTATTATTTTTTTAAAAAAAAGATTGAAAAAAAGAAGAAAATATATATGTAAGGGTAGAAAAAATAAAACTTAAGTAATATATAGGAAATGTAAATGGGTCTTAGTCTAGTAACTGGCGATAAGTCCACATAAGGCAGCTCATTTACATAATCAAGGATCGAGTCCTTTCGCTTACATTATGTAGGAATTTGGCTATTGGAACGACCAGTTGTACTCCGATATAATTTGCCGTTGACAAAAAAAGTAATATATAGAAAATTGAAATCATCAACCTTTTTTAAAAAAAAAAATTAGAACAAAAAATAATAGAAAACAGAATATATGGTATGTATTAAAAGCAACTTTATTTCTTTTTCATACAAGCATTTAGTAATTAGAGATATTAATGACAATTAAAGATTAATATTTATTTTTAGCATCACATTTTATCAACATACCTTCCTGATTTGAAGAGCTTCACGGACCTTCTCGTCATTGGCCCAATAGTCCAACAGCGTCGTGCGGTACCACTGCATGGAATACTTTTTTTAATTTATTTTAAGTCAAATTTTGTATAGATCGTAGTTATTAAAATATAGGTTTCCAATTCAAAATTAATTGGCAATGAGCAGAGAGGTCCATATCTTATATATAATAGAGAGAATCTTTTCTAATTTCTGATGTGGGTATTATTCTCTAGTATGCCCATTTTGGGTCGGATTGGGTTAGACAATGTGGATCGTGGGCTCTAATACCATATTAGAATATGAGTTTCTAACTCAAAATCAATTGACAATAAGTGGAGAGGTCCATATCTTATATATACTAGAGAGGATCTTTTCCAACTTCCGATATGGAATATTATTTCCTAATAGTAGTTATCTCACAATAAAATATTATATTAATGCAAAATCTATAAAATTTCTTTAGAAAGAAATAAGTTAAGGAAAACAAAAATAAATTCTGTGATGCTAATTTCTAAAAAAAATGTTCACATTATCGTATATATATATATATATATATATATTTAATAATTAGATTAATACGGTATAATTCTTACTTCAAACCTTCTATTTTTTAATTTTTATGTAGTGAAGTGAAATAAAATTCCAGATATATGATCGTATGTATATATGTGTATATGGTATTATTGATTTGTCTTCAATTTCTTTATGAAAAGATTAATAATTGATTTACCAAAAATGAGAAGAATCACTCACCCAACAAGTTGGATATTTGCTATCGCATTGTGGTAGTAATATATTCGAGACATATATTTTTTCGGTACACTATAAATAATAACAAAAAATACATTAGGGATACAGTTTATTACTATGGAAAAAAAGATATTGAGAAAATTTCAGTTTGTCTACCTTGTGATATTCCTCAACAAGTTTGAGACAATTTTTGTTACGTGGATCCACGTTGTAATAACTTCCCTTGCATGTCCTTTTAAGAGACTGTAACAACACATTACAAAGTTGTAATAAGGATTTTTTTTTTTTTTTAATCAACAGATTGGATCAATACAATCTTATACATAGATCAAATCCTCTCAAAACAACAAACAAGAGTACACTGTAAAAATACAGAAGTGAACATTCAAAATTTGACTAAAACCATTTTTCCCTAGTATAATTTTTGAAAAATTTGTAACATTTAAACGTTTTATATTTATCTTTAGTACATTAATTAATATATTAACTAATGAGATAATATTAGATTGTATATTAATTCAATTTTTTTGTTGGTGTCTAGGAAAAAGTTCAGACATACGGTCCTAGTTCCTTTGCTAGCTCGAAATCAATCATTCCTAATATCGGATCAATAGTGTAAAAAAAAAAATTTCACCAAAAATCGAATTACGAATAAAACATAAACAATCCATCAATGCATTTAAACCATAAATCTTTTCTCCATTCATGTATTTTATACCTCATAAAGTTCATCAGAAATCAATGCCATTCTATGAGCATATAATATACGATTGTTAAATTCAGATTCAAAATCTGTTCCTGGATTTCCAAGAACATAACCCTGTTTACAGTAAAGACAAATTATACTAAATTAATTTATATATATGAGTATATGTTGTATGTAGTAATTTACTTTTAAAAACTGTAAAATATAGATTATATTACCTGAAGATTTATTGCAGGTTTGCAGCATAAATAATTTTCTGCATCAATGGATTAATAATACAAAGAAACGAGCCTTTAAGTGAAGTTCGAAAATTAAAGCTTTGAATAGTGAGTGGTATTGAGAGATTAATTGGTTTTTATTTTCTAAGAAAACTATTTCTAAACATTCAAGATTTTGAAAACGCATTTTTTCTAAAAATTTAAATACGTTTTATGTAACAATACACCGTTAGAATTTTTAGATTTAACTTCCTTCAAAACCAAAAACTATTTTTTCTGAAGTTTTGGAAACAAAAATTTATTAACAAAATAAAAAACTATTCAACTAGCCTCTGAATATTTATATAGATAATGAAAAAATTATACCTTTTGATATTTTTGTAACGATAGCTGGAATAACTTTACCGATATAAGAATCTCCGCCAATATACAGTGGATTTGAAGAAAAATCAAATTGTTCGTCTAGCCACTATTCAACAACATTAAATTAGCAGAAAATAATAAGTGGATATGGATATTTTTATTCCATTTCTTTTTAAATACTTGACATTTTGAAGATTTCTAAAATGATTTTTGCAGGGTCTTACTTAACATTATTAATTGTTAGAATATTCATAGAGAATTATTTATTGCTAGTAAAAAAATAGAAATAAATAAGGATAAAATAGAAAAATTTAAGTTAAATATGTATTGGAAATTGAAAACATCAATCCTTTTTGAAACAAATGGTATATGTAATAACATTACATCATATATTATAAGAAAATAATGAATTATATAAAAAATTCAAATCCAATTGATTATATTTATTTTTTATATATTCATTCATGATATAAAATTATTAATGAGATTAAACGACAATATATCTAAATTAATTCAAAAAATAAAATTTAATCAGCATCTTAATATATTAAATTATTTTAATATACTAAATTTCAATAAACTAAAATGAATTTAAGAAAAAAAAACTCGAATCTCAACGTAACCAAACATGACTATTTTTAATTATAAATTTAAATTTTTTCACAAAACAAAATATGTTAATGTGACAGTTGTATTTTAACTAATAATATTAGTGATATTTTTTGACTGTTTAAATACAATTTTTTTATAAATTTTATTTATTTCAAATTTAAATAAATAATTTTGATTCTATTTCGTAACGATTTGTGACGAAATTGCTACTAGATTATCAGTCACAAGCATATTGTGACATTTTTGTACCAATATACGTTTCTAAAACTTATCTTGTAACTATTTATAATTCTCAAAAATTCGTAACTATATTTATATTGTTAAAAAATATGTGTTATTATGATGAAATATTACGTATTAATATAATTTTTCTATAATATTCAACAAGAATATTCAAAAATATTTCAAATTTTAAATTTATATAGTATTTAAAAATAATATGATCCCATGCATAGACATGCAATCATCTAGTATTAGTTATAATTTATAAGTTACAACTTAAACAAAATTTGAAATAAAATATAGTATACTTTAACGTTTTTGAATTATACAATTAAGTTCTTAAATTTATATAATATTTTGAAATAATTTAAGATATATATATAAGCTAGATAAATGCTTCAAAAAACAATTAATTTTGTATTTTACCTTTCGTAGAAATTCATGAATCCGAATGACTTCTATAGTATCACTCGATTCATCGACAGTTGGAGTTCGCTTGTAGGAAAAACCAACTCCAATAGGTTGATCCACAAATAATATGTTTACGATCTGTAATAATAGTAAAAAATTAATTATCAAATTATTTTCCTTAATGTTTTGTAGACAATTTGATCAAAATGCTTGATCTATAATTCATATCTTACTCTCTAATACCCATTCTAAATCTTTCACTTGTCGTAGAGAAGAGTCAAAATCCTGATACTATAATAACTAACGAGATTATCTAAACTATTCGTTAACAAGAAAAAGATTGAATACATTTTTTAGAACACTATTCAATTTATTTTAGTTACAAATATAAATTTGTGAAACCTGTAGTACAACTATTTACAAATCTACATAAATTAGTAATATGAAATATAACAAAATATTACGTCTGAAATTTGTTTTCCAAGATCATGTTACCTTTGTCCATGAATATATGGTAGAGACCAAGGAAGGAATGTTTCCATCGTAAGGCTCCATCTTTAGAGCCAGAGGCCCTTCATATTTTTTTTATATTTTGAAGTCAAATAAGTGACTTAAAATATTAAATAAAAAATTATTAAAATTACAGTAGAATACCATTCTCAAAAAGAAGACCCGAAATTGAAGAGCATCCAGGTCCTCCACTTATCCATACAAGAAGGGGATCTTCTTTTGGGTTATTCTCAGACTTAATGAAATAATAAAACGTTTGAAGTTCTTCTTCTTCTCCTATTCCAATGTATCTTCATACCAAAAGAGTCATTAATAACTCTAAATACTTTTCTTCATATCAAAATAATGATGTTCACCTATTAAAAAAATCTTTAGAAATACTGTGATAGTTTATATTTCTAAAAAGTAAAATTTATTTATTTTCTCATTAAATTTTTTTGCTTTTATATTCGTTATACTATTAATTATAATGTATATGTACAGTAAATAATTTCATAACTTTTGTTAAATATTTTAAGTTGTTGTTAAACTTTATTATCTTTATTTTATTTTTTTGTCGACAACTAACCATTAAATCAACAAGTCTCGATCTATAGTTTAAGTTCTTCAATTAGAACATGATGTGATACAAACTCACCACATGGTGCTTAACTAAATTAGGGACAAGCCAACTGGGCTATCTGTGTCTTGGCATCTCTGTTTTATTTTATAAAATGTTTTATATTTTTTACACAATTTTAAAAGTATTAATATTTTTAAAGATAATTTGCAGTAACAAGAAGAACATTAGTAGTAGTTTCGAGTATAGTAAATAGTTTGTCTTTGTTTCCATTAACAATTGTGTTAGTTTAAATAAAAATTGCCTAAAAATATGAAAGCTCTTATATTTTGAAACAAATATAGTATTTATTTTAATATGTAAAAACTAATTGGGTTCATGAAAAGAGTGAAGAAGAGACATTATTGTACAAACCCGGTTTCGAGTTCAAAAGGAAGAGGACCTTCAAAACCAGGAAGAAACTTGACAATGGAACCAGATTCTGCATGTTGACTTAAGACAAGTACAAATAGAAGCAACAAGTACAGTGTTAAACTCATTGTCCTTTCGTATTTTGAAAATCAAAGTAAAATAAAACAAGAAGAAAAAGAAGAAGAGCTTTATACAAAAAGATAAACTGAGACAACTGGGTAGGTACCGTTTTTTATTTTATGAAATTGAGACAACTGGGTAAGGATCAATGCATGTGAGTAACCTGGTTCATGGTTTCTTTGTGATAGTTGTTGCTACAATAAATAGTTTGGTCCACAATATTAAAGAGTTTTAGAATTCCATATGTATTATCATATGCGCTTATCAGAAGGAGACTTTCCTCTTTACATGTAAACATCGAAGGTGTATTATGGGTAATAGTTTCTTTATCTTCTCTCAACATGACAAAAAACAATTAACTTTTTTTAATTGAAAGAATTATTCAAATAGAACAAAAGCTTCTCTCAAGTAATTAACTTTTTTTTAATTGAAAGAATTATTCAAATAGAATAAAAGTCTTTTTCTTTTTCTTGTCGTTGTCGTCGCCGTCTTTTTCCTCTTCTTATTTTCTTTTATGGATTTGTTGATTTCGTACGAATGGGTTTGGGAATGGATTTTTGTTCTTCACGAATTTCTTATTTGTTTGTTGAGTAGAGTTCTTCCCGGATCTGAGTTAATGTGATATAGTTCATCACTTATTGTGAGGGTTTGATTGATAGAGTTTGTCACGTATTTAGGCTAGCATAGTTAGGTAAAGTTGGGTAAATGTTGGCGGAGATGGGTTAGAGTTAGAGTTAGAGGTAATTGTATGAGTAGAAGAGTTCATCTAGCGTCTAGTAGAGTTAATCTATCACGTAGTATAGTACATTTTATTTAGTAGAGTGACGTGATGTTTAGTAGATTTTATTGTAGTGTAATAGAGTTCATGTAGTGTAATAGAGTTTAGTTTAGTGTAATAGAGTTCAATTTAGTGTCTAGTAGAGTTAACTGTTGTCTAGTAGAGTTGATTTCTCGTTTAGCATAGATAATTGATTTCGTGGTAGAGGTAATTGTCAGAGTAGTAGAGTTCATTTAGGGTCTAGTAGCGTTAATCTTTCATGTAGTATAGTACATTTTATTTAGTGGAGCTATTGTAGTGTCATAGAGTTCAAGTTAGTGTATAGAGTTTAGTTAAGTGTGGTAGAGTTTAGTTTGGTGTGTAGTAGAGTTAATATTTGTCTAATAGAGTTGATTGCTCGTTTAGTATAGCTAATTTATTTCTTGGTAGAGATCATTGTCTGAGTAGTAAAATTCATCTACCGTATAGTAGAGTTAATTTATCATGTAGTATTGTACATTTTATTTAGTAGAGTGATGTGATGTATAGTAGACTTTATTGTAGATAGAGTTTAGTTTAGTGTAGTAGAGTTTAGTTTAGTGTAGTAGAGTTTAGTGTAGTAGAGTTCAGTTTAGCATAATAGAGTTCATTTAAGTGTAGTAGAGTTCAGTTTGGTGTAGTAGAATTCAATTAAGTGTAGTAGAGTTCAGTTAAGTGTAGTAGAGTTCAATTTAGTTTAATAGAGTTCAGTTAAGTATAATAGAGTTCAGTTAAG
>JAKUCM010005529.1:0-32522 GCA_023374145.1 Lepidium sativum
TAAAACAAAGATATCTGTAATTAATCACGTCTATCTCTCCAACACCTATGAAAGGTGACATCTACCGTCGAATGAGGATAAAATCTCACAAGTGTTATTCAATATATTGAATTTGATAAATGAGAATAATATTGCAAAAGAGTAAAAGATGAAGCAAAAAAAGGAAGAGAAGTCACATGTTGTCATATGAAAAGAAGTGTAATAACATAAGAAGAAGATCGATACAACCAAAGCAAAAGACAACTGCAATGGACTTTTGAAGAGACAGTGGGCAGAGTTGGCAGTACGGCTTTATCTTCTCTTATCTCTGCATTTTTCAATCTTTTCCTCCTTCCTATGTTACATGTTCCATGCCTAATGAGCACATTATATATATATATATATATATATATATCTGTTTTGTAGACTTAATTTATTCATCATAAAAATGTTCATAACATTGTTTAATAAAACAGGATTTCTTTAAAACTTTTAACATTACGAACCAGCAAATTTGGTTTTCTAGTTTGATGTTCTATGAATCAATGATATCGAGAAATGGTTGTACAAACTCCTAAACCTCCAAAAATCTTCTATGTTGGTTACAAAACTGGCCACTACTCGTCTGTTTTTATACTATTGTTACGATTTTCTAACAATTTATGTCATTAATATATATATATATATGTAAATTATAATTTATATTTTAACACGATTTCTAAAACTCTCATTTTCTAGTTTTCTCTTGATAATATTTATATAAAAAAGAAAATGATCGATAGATCAAAATCCCCAAAGAAAGTAATCAATTAAATAGTGGAAACATCTTATTGCATGCAGGAACGTTCTATAATCATTATTTATGATTTTTTTGTTCAAACAATGATATATGACTAACAAATGAAATAATCTAAAAAACTGTAAGAATACTCTAATGATTCCCAATAAATGTAATGACATAAACGTATGATTGGCATCTGCCACATATATTACTTCCCAATGATACCAAATGGTTCCAATCGTTTCTTCGCTTTCCACATTTTCATTTTCATTTTCATTTTCATGAGATCTAACCACGTCCACATGAGATAAGACGACCTGTTACGAATGTTACATCCAGACATAGCCAAAAATATCTACAGCTGGTCGGTTTTATTTTCTTTTGACAAATTTCACCCTTCATTTTACCTAGCAATCAAAGTAGAACCTAAATTCATGTGACTATATAATTCTCACAAACCCTAATAACGTATCTCTTCTCGGTCTTTTCCACATCTTGTGACTCTCTCTATCCAATCACTGCCTCTCTCTGTAGGAAACTTTTACTTCCATAATCTCTCTCTGTCTCGAATGCATTGGTCTTTTTTCATAGGAGTTTCCTTTCTAGTACACAAAATCTTTCTCTTTTCCCTCTAATGTTTTGACCTTTTTACTATATTTAGTAACCAAGATTTTGTCAGAGGGTTTTATAGGGTTTAACAGTGTACTTCGTACAATCCTCATAAACTTTCTGAATTTTCAAAAACAATTCTCTTTCATTAACAGTCATAGAAAGTTTCTTTCGTCTGAACATACACTGAAGATTTCAGTCATCTTCTTCCTGGAACAAATCAGTTCAAAGGTAGAGAAATGTCGTCTTGTGTAAGCGGTGGCGCCGCCTCTAGCTTGGAGTTGGAAACTATGAAATCGCCACCGTTACATAACACTCCTTCTCCGTCATCTACAATCTCTGAGTCGATTTATTCTCCTCCATTAGCAATCTCAACGAGAAGACCAAGGACTCTTCGAAAACGACCAAACCAGATATACGACGAAGCAGCAGCTATTCTCTCCACTGCTTACCCAAACATCTTCTCTTCCAAGAAACAAAAAACTCAGAACTTTGGGATTAAATCTCCTCTCAGTGATTACGACGAAGCTTCTCAGTTACTTCTTCCCTATGAATCCATCGAAGAGCCAGATTTTCTGTTCAATCCCTCCATACAAACCAACCAAACTCACTTTTTTGAGCTAAAGGAAGTCAATTCCGATGAGTCGGAAGTGAAAAGGTTTGGAATTTACGACGATTTCGATGCGGAATCGATTCTAGATGAGGAGACTGAAGAAGGGATTAACAGTTTTATGGGGAATATTGAATCTAATGGTGTAGAGAATAAAGAGTCTAGCTTTTCTGGTCGTTTAGGTGAAGAAATGATAATGAATCCTTGGTATGGAAGCTACAGTGAATTCGGATTCTCCGGAGACTTTAAGGGATTTGGATTGAGAAGTTCTCTCCGGGAAAACGATGACGGTAACTGGTGGAAATTTCCAACCGTGGATTTTGAACAGATCTCACCCAGAGTTCAGATCTCCACCGTGGAGAGTGGAGAGATTAATACAATCGTTACAAAAGTGGGAGACAAAAAGAGGAAGAAGACGAAGAAGAAAGTGGTTTCAGAGGCGGTGGAATTAAAGAGCTCTGAAGATTCGAAGTTGCTGGATCAGAAAATGAGTCCTTTGTACTTGAAGCTTGACTATGATGGGCTTTTAAATGCTTGGTCGGATAAGGAATCTCCGTTCTCCGATGAGATTTTTGGCTCTGACGGCGCCGGAATCGACCTTCATGTACGTTACTCTGCACTCTAAAGTTTCTTTTCCCGCCGGTTTAGTCAACAATTCAACGTTTTAAAACCAAATGAATATTTAATACGGTTGTTTAGTTATTAACCACTTAATCTTGCCACGTCACGCGTTCTGATTTGCATCTGAAAAGTGTTGTGTTTGGTAATAAATGTTTTGTAACTATAATAGTAATTAGCTAAAAATTTATGTTTTAAGCAAACGAATATGATGAAATTGAATAAATGGAGCAAGTGAATATGATGAAATTGAATAATGTTTTGGTAAACAGGCAAGATTGAGTGAGATAGATTTGTTTGGAGAAAGCGGAATGAGAGAAGCAAGTGTGCTAAGGTATAAAGAGAAACGAAGGAATCGACTCTTCTCTAACAAAATCCGATATCAAGTTCGCAAAGTCAATGCCGATCAACGTCCTCGTATCAAAGTACACACATCTATAGAGTAGAATGAGATTTGTTTTGATACATGTGAGCTTGGATTTAGTTCAAAGTTTGTCACTTTAACATTGTTGTTGTCTCATGGACAGGGACGATTTGTGAGAAGGCCTAAGACAAGGAATTTAAGTGGGCTACGCTTATAAGACGAAGAGTTACTTTTACTCTCTTTTGTCCCCAGAGTTTTTTTAGGCTTTTCCCCTATACACATGGAGTGAAAGACAGATTAAAACATTTTTTAGCCTTTAGCTTATTTGGAATATTTTTGTAGCATGGAGGACTTCTGACTTCATTTTTGAAATCTATACCAATGCTTTATGTTAAATAGTCAATACAATACATAACAGTTTTTAACTGCATAGTTTCTAATTGAAAGCCGAGCAAAACCGTCGAATCTCCCCTTGAGAACCAGTCTTTACACCAATTTTCCCCATCTTTACTATTGCCTTTACAAAATCGGATTCGAACGTTGGTCCAAGTGACAAATTTTGTAAACCAAGATAAGAATCCACGACTCGACGGGTGGTTTCATCCTCGTAGAGACCTGCGTCCGTCTGAAGTACAGCAAAACCGTCCTTTATGTTCTGCAGAATCTGCTTATCGAATATCTGGCCAGTTAACCGGTCCATTGGTAACCGGACGTTCACGTCACCATTTGGTGGGCACTGAGTGGTTAATTCATTTAGGAAAACCGGATTGATAGTCGGATCGGGTTGGCCTCCGGGTAAGAAACTGTAGAGCCGTTTGGTCATAAAGAAACAAGCTGTTGTCCCGATAGTGTGAGCAGCTGATAGAGTAGAGAGACATTATTATGACGAACACTTGAACTGTAAAAAAAGATGAAGATGACACACAAACTAACCAGGACCAGGTTTAAAATGCGTGATCAATTGGTTGGTGATCTCATGCATGTTTCTAGTCTTTTTTTTTTTTGGTCACACGTTTAAGTTGATGATTTAATCCTAAAATCAACTTGAAAGAGTGGCCATATAGATATTATGACGTTTTGTAAGATTAATTGCTTATCATATAACAGGCATGTCTTCGTCTTAATCATAACATTTCTAGGCCATGCCTGATTTTTTGAATGAGATGACAGAGCATCAAACACTTATTGCTCATATATATAACACACTCAAATTAGTAGTAGAAATTAGAAGCAAAACTCTTCAATATCCTAAATTAAGTTGACAAAAAGCCGAAATAACTTTCATTCGCTTTTAAATTAGCTAAATATTGAAATATTTTTACAATTTTGTCATTTAAAATTTCATGTATTTTTCCATAGTAAGAAAACACTAGTGTGCTGGCTTAGCTGGAGTATATCCAAAAAAATTAAGAGAAACCAAAAAAACTGACTATCAAAATTTTCGTAACGCATGGAAACACGTGACATAACACGAAGAGAATAGGAAACGGACAAAACATGCAAAACACATCACGGATTCAGGAAATGAAGAATCATATAACTTGAACTTCGAACCAAAAACTTCCAGAGATTCGAGATCACCAAAGAAACATGTATGAGAGAGAAAAATGAAAGAGATACATACCACTGAGAAGCACGAGTTCTTTGGAGTCGAGTCCTTTCTGCATGAACTTGGCTTTAACTATATCAATCGAGTCACTAATCTCCGGCATGTCCTTAGCCAGAGACAAGTCAGAGATAAGACCATCTCTCCGCCCAGTGGGCACATCATAGGCCGGTCCACTCGCCTGCAATTTTGTGATCTAATCACAAAGGAGAAGAAAACAGAGAAAGATCGAAAGATTTTGTTATATATTTTTACCAAAGATATAGCATCACGAGCAGCCAAAGCAACAATATCTGCGCACGAGACAACACCAGGACATGCGGCTTCAAGCTCGGATTTTGTGGCGTCTATTATATCAAATCCTCTAACTCCCTCATGCCCAAAAGCATTTTTTTCTGAGGATGGTCCATTGTTCACGAGGATCGAGCCGTCACATCCCTGAACGTGTGGTTAAATTCCTAAACTTAGCAGCATTAGTGAAAACAAACAGAAAGGACAAACGTGTTTTGTATTTGTACCTCGACAAAGCAGTCGTGGAAATGGAGCCGTAGAAGTACGGCTGGGAGGTTAAGGTCAGAAAGAGCAGCTCTTGTGACAACGCTCTTAACAATTGACTCAGCTTGAGGGCATGTATCAGAGTAAAACCCTACTTCGAGATCTGCAAGAGACACGGTAAGGAAAACAGTAACCAGAGACAGTGTAAGACTTATCTTAGCCTTTATCCACGCCATTTGTACTGTGAGTAATTTCAACTCAACAAAGAATGAGAGAGATGAAAAAGCAAGAGAGAAAGTTATACAGACAAACTCACTTCATAAAGTCAGCTATAAAGACAGACATATGTTTAACCTTGTTTGCATGTAAAATTGTCCCCTAGCAAACACTTAACACAAAAAACGAAATGCAGTAAATAGCAACACGTACCAATGCCCGGGATATACATACGGTATATATTTATACAGGACATATACATTTGTCGATTAACAAAGAGGAATTGAGTTCATGATGGAAGAGAGAATATTATTATATCAAACCAAACCAAATCAGATCATCCGTGGTCTCGTACTAAGTCGCACATAGTTTGAACTTTGAAGCAGGTCAGGGTTCAAGAACACAGTTTTCCAGCTTTGGAAAGGAGACACCTAGTTGCATTCCAACGGTGACTAAGGTCTCCAAGGACCTAGCGCTGTTAGCTAAGAGGTCATTGTCAATCTTAATTGAGTCCTGCAATACATGTCATGGGAAAGTTAAGGTTGATGCAGATGCAAGCACTCGTCCAGGGACAGTATCATGAAAATATAAGCTACTGTATCTCAAAAGATTTTCAAATACTAGGGTAGTGGAAGAAAG
This sequence comes from Lepidium sativum, assembly GCA_023374145.1. Lineage (NCBI taxonomy): Eukaryota > Viridiplantae > Streptophyta > Magnoliopsida > Brassicales > Brassicaceae > Lepidium > Lepidium sativum. Next base: position 5,918 of record JAKUCM010005529.1, read on the forward strand.
CCAAAGTTAGAAGCTAACCTTTTCAAAGACGCATATTACTGTGCTTCCACCAAATGAAAAGTAACCAAGCTGAAAAGTGGAGGATGTTAAATTCGTGGCCGCTTGCATAATAAACCATTATCTAATTTTCAACTTCAGGAATTGCGTACCTCGTCCCCTTTCTTCACAATGTCTCCCTCTTTTTTACTAAAGGTGATGCTACCAACCATAGTTGCTCCAATCGCAACAAATGCAACCTGTTACAGATAATAAGCTGAGGTCAAGTTCTGTGATTATATTAGATTTCAATAACAGCTTTGTTTATTAATTTTAGCATCACTGAGTTCATAAGAAATGTAGGACTCATACGAGATGACCAACCTTTCCAAACTCTTTTGTTGAAATAATTAGGATGGTCCGTCTATTCTCAGTAAACACATTACAATACTTGCTATTGACTGCAATCGGATTAACCTGAGAAGCAAGGTAGATCAACAAGCAAACAGAAGTCACTACAATAAAATAAGGATGAAACTCCACAATACAGAAAGGGAGATCGATCAGCACATACTGTATATAAGCTTCCAGAAACATCAACAGACTTTTCAATGACACCAGAAACAGGAGAATGAAAACGATGATAGTCCTGCAAGAGATCAACGAATGCATAAAGCGAAGAAATAAAAACGTCTGTGATATTATAGCTTTTGGACGAAATACATAAATTATGCAGTCTTTCGTAGTACCTGTGGAGCCAATCGGAATATTACTAAAGATCCACCAAGGAAAGCATCAGAATGCACATCCTTCCCAAGGAGGCCTTCAATTGAGAACTTTCGACCCTAACAATATTGAAAACACTTGAAAATTTTAGAATAGCGAATAGCATTTAGGCGGTGTTGCAAGTTATCAGCTGCATCACTTGCGTTAAGAGTTATTCAGTTTTGAAAAAGCCTAGCTTGCAAAACTAGGATATTATCGATACTCTAGAGGCCAGTTTACCTTGATCCAGAACCGTGTGCTATCATCCGCTGACTGAAACGCCATTAATCGACAATCAGCACCAGACACAGCAACATCATCCTGATCCATGCATGCAATAGGTCTTGCACCAGGTTTTAACTCCCGAATGAAGAATTCATTGAATGTCTGCAAGTGAAATGACCATTGTTCAGATCCATGAAAAGTACACAGGCTTTACAGTTAAAGAATTTATCAAAAGCATTTTCCCTTCAACTGGCAAAGGATTTAACTTAGTTTACCTCCTTATCACTTGCTTATTTATTTTATTAAACCTAGCCACAAAATAATGTCTTTTTTGTAGAAATTCATACCGTGAATTATCTTTAATTAGATCTGAAGTCCAACACCTAGCAACAAATTTATTTTATAGCGTGTTTGAATCATACCATGAATTCGCTGTGCATACCTTAAAATGGTCCAAGGGATACTTCACTTCGGCCATGTTTATTTGATCCTGCAACACACTCACTAATGATTCAGTTTTTGCCGTTCTTGTAAACTTACAATAGGAGAGCGATGCAGTTTAAGACCTATAAAATCTAGTGAAGCAATTCCAAGCTAGCCTTTTTTACATATACAGCATAAGAGAAGACTGTCGACTGATCTCTGTCAGAGATTTTCACATGGTGTTTCAACTCCCAATAGTAATATCGTTTTTCTTAATATATATTCATCGAATATTTTTCTAAGATTTTCTCTGCTGTATAGCAACTATCTCAATATCACATTACAAATAGGTGTTGTTCAATTCCAAGCCACAAGCCAAGTTGTGTCAGGCTTAAACTCAACAAACATTTGACACATTATAACTTAAGCAACATAAATCAAACCTTGAAAAACTCTAGAAAGCTGGGTATATTTTGTGCAGATTCAACTGTGTTCATTTTCTTCCCCTGTTTCACAGAAAGGTTCTGCAAAATCTCTTTTGCTCCTGCATTAAGAAGATCATTTCAGAGTCAAAATTTGTTTTGCTTCGATACAATTGCAAGTGCTCCTGGGCAAAATGTAAGCGTACGATAATAGCATATATTTATCAGAAAGAAATGGCCAGGAGCATTCTAGAGGTAAAGTATACAGTCCATCACCTTGGTCCATCAGCCGGAGTCCAATTTTTGACTGGTAAATAGCTCTCATCGACATTACGATCTTCGAATCAATCAACTCTTCCACAAGCCTCTTAGTCTTTCGATCAATCACCTACAGCAATTATTAAGTAAAAGTATAATTTTAGTGCATTTTCTCACCATTAAGAGATACGTAGTGAAAACAACATATATTGATAGGAGGAATGCCAAAAATATCAAGCTTCCCTCAAGCCAGGATTTGCTGAAGTTTACAGAATTTTAAGTATACAGAAAATCAGACAACTTGATAATCGGCCTCCAAATTAGGCTAATAATAATATTATTGTTAGATAACAAAAGTGATAAAAAGGAAAGATACCACGATATGTGAAGCACTTGAACCAGTATTTAACCCAACATCGTAAGTAGATAGATGAGTCCATTCACTTAGTTTGAACATCCACCTGACAAAATGTTAAAAACTTGAATGCTGATCAAGAGAACAAATATATGAAATATTTAGAGTTCTGATTAACAGCTACAAATATGAGAATTCTAACCCATATGACGCCTGCCTATCAGTCAAGAACCCTCCGGTCATCGTTTGTTTACCCGTTCCTTCGTCAAAACAGAGAGTCATATGGATCATTGAGTTAAGCTTGTCAGAAAGTTGAAGAGCCTCTCCGCAAACTGGGCACCTGTTTACAATTGGCTCCCTGCAATAGATGCATGCAAAGTACTAGGATTCAAACATGTATACATCTATATGCATAAAAAGAAATATTTAACATTGGCAGTGTACAGAATGTTATTACTCTTCTTGTTGAACGGCAAGAAGTGCAGCCAACTCATCAATTGTAACAGTATCATCTCCATTCAGGTCAGCGGCTTTGAACAACTCCTCTTTCTGGTAATCAAGTCAGTGAAAACATCAAGAAAGCCTTCAAAAACAATTCAGCAATCTAGCAATATCAATTAAAAAAAACTCCCCAAGGAACAACTTTTTGGCACTTAAAATTTCAAAGACTAACTGCCATTCCAAAAAAATACATATTCTCAAGCACGAATAACAGATGGATGCGACAAAACTGCTGAATATCAAACCTTGTTAGCAGCCACATCATTCCCAAAAGCATTCATCAGATCCGAGAACTCGGAGAATGAGAGTTTGCCATCTTCGTCATAGTCCTACACTTAAAAGGACTCCAACAATCAATTATTAAGTTTGCAGAATATGAGAAAGTTCCACAGATAAAATTGCTTAAGAGCCATTAAAAGAGAAAGGTAGCTAGGGAATCTGACTAAAATTATAAAGTCTCTATTACAACTCATTGGTATATTCATGAACCTTTTTTTACAATGTAGTTGAGGCGAAAATCACAAAACTGCACAAAAGCAGAATAGAGAGAGTGGAAGATAAGTAAAGTAGTACAGCATACCACTATGGCTAAAATACGCTTTGCAAAATTTGTCTCGGTTTCAACAGGATCCTGCAAATGTTAGCAACCAAAAATCAGAAACCATTCCCACAACATTTATCTAGCCACTGGTTTAACTTTTAGCATACACCATACCTCAATAGAGCATGAAATGAAAATGCTGCCAACAACATCAGATGAGGCTGGATTTAACAGGTCAAATGACTTGGTGGAGTCAGGTTCCTATATTAAAATGTATACAAGAGAAACAAAACAAATATGTCAATAAACAGTTTTCTCGTTAATTTATAATTTAAGACACTGCATGATGGCAAGCACCAACTACTATCAGAAAGGAGCTGAAACGGCTTTCATATGAAAAAGAAACTTTAACTGCTGACCTGCACTAGAAAATCAAGTAGATCAAGCTCACAATAACCGATGATATTGTTCTTCGAGAGCCTATTGGTCTGCATCAAAAAAAAAGAAAAGGAAGCCATCTCAAGAGATCAATACTCCGAAGTAAAACTATAACGAAACGGAAAACTGGAAAGAAGAAAGTTAACTTTGATTTTTCACACCTCAAATACTGAGATCCTAGCCAGAGTTGGTCCACTTTTCTCAAGCAGAAGCTTCTTTTCCTATATACATAAGAACACCAAAACCATTAATATCTCAACAATTCAAAAGGCTTAAAAAATAATTCTGGAGCTTACTTACCGAACTCCAAATCGGCTTGTCCGTACTGAGAAATCATCAGAAACAAGAGAGTATTTAGTATAAGATTCAAAACAAAAAATAAAACATAAGAACACGAGTTTGAAGAATAGAATTGAAATAAATGTTGGTTACTGACGGATCTGAAATTTCAGTACGGAATGTTTGTTCCCCAAAGGAAACACAAGCAAGCCACTTGTCCTTGAACTTCATCTCTGCCTAAGAAAATACAAAACCAAAGAGACACATAACTATATCTAAATACGAACGTCACGAAGATAATCAAAATCGAAAAAACGAAAGAAGAAATGATAAACCATACGCCGAGGAGAGTGAGAAGAGCAATGCCGGCGAAATCCTCAGCGCTCACAGATCTCTGACTGACCAATCCGGAAACATTTCCGGCGGATCCTGGACGACGAAGATTGCGGCGGTTGCGAAAGTTCTTAATCTTCTGTCGCATTTTTGATCGGCGTGACTCTTTAGTCTCCGTTGAGTTTCCGTTTCCCATGGTAATCTATCTCAAGCGCTTGGTAATCAAATGGATCGGAGATTGAAGAAGTCAGTGAGAGAGCTGAGAGGTCTATAATAGTCTCCTCACCGCGAATTTGACCGGAGTGTTTTTTTTTTTGCAAAATAGCCGTCACTGAAAAAGGTAGAGACGAAGAAAAAGAAATCAGAAAATACTTTTTCAACTTTTTTTATAATTTTATTTGCCTGTCGGCTTTTGCTTTTCAATTTGTTCGTTACGATGACATTTTTTTCTGATATTTTATCCATGATGTTCCAAACATTTATCCCACGTTAAAGGACAGAAGATACTAAATCTAAATATTCCCAATGTTTATCCAAAAACAATACAAATATTTGATCATATATAACATTTTATATTTTGAAACAGAAGAAGATGTATTAATTTGAGTTGGCTTTGTTGGAGAAGTTTTATAATTTTGGAGGGACATGTACTATTGGGATTCTTTGACTCCAATCCATTTGATGACCGACGTTGTCCTTTTGTTTCCTTGCAAGGTGTCTTCTTATTGTTCTTTTTTGCTTACAATATAAAATCTAAAACAAAATTGAGCCATACATTTTTATCAGAGTTGAAGAATAATCGAGGATATTCGATTTGAAAACAAATATAGTTCGTCTTACAATTTTTACATATTATGCATTTTAGAACTTGTGTTCTACCGAAGCATATACAACGGTAGAGTAAGAGATTAACATATAATCATATAGGATTAACATAATCACATCGAATGAAGTAATTTTATCAAATATATTCCACAAAAGAATAATAATGATAAAACTTTCAAATAATTTAAGTATAATACTCAAGGATGTTGTTGCTGTTGTTGAAGACTGATGAGTTTAAAATAAGGACCAGTCTTGTTCTGAACAAGCCTATTGTGGCTTCCTTGCTCTACGATCTTACCTCCATGTAATACACTTATTGTATCGGCGTTCTTAATCGTCGATAGCCGGTGAGCAACCACCACAGTAGTCCGGTTTGTCATTAACCGATCCAATGCTTGTTGTACCTAAAATACATTTGTGTAAACTCATAAGTCTATGTGGATCAAACACTAGAGAATCTCACGGTAAAGAAACTTACTACACGTTCGGATTCAACATCCAAAGCGCTTGTGGCTTCGTCAAGTAATAGAATCGCTGGATTTTTGAGGATGGCTCTAGCGATAGCGATTCTCTGGCGCTGACCACCAGACATTTGAACGCCTCGTTCACCGACTTTAGTAGAGTAACCTTCTGGAAGAGAGGTTATGAAGCTGTGAGCGTTTGCGAGTGTAGCTGCTTGTATGACTTCAGATTGAGACGCTCCTTCGTTTCCGTACAAAATGTTCTCGTAGATTGTTGTACCGAAAAGTGCCGGTTCTTGTTGAACCAAACCAATGTGTTTCCTCAGTGCTTTTAGATCTAGCTTCTTAATGTCTTTTCCTGCAATTGGAATCAGAAAAAGAATCAGCTTATTCAGCTAAATAACCACTCTGTTAATGTTCAGAGATTGCTTGAGATGCAAGTAAGTTTTGTGTTTAGAGTTCTAGTCAAGAGCACTTACCTTCTATCATGACTCTTCCGGAGGTCGGGTCATAGAACCGGAGAATGAGTGAAATGACTGAACTTTTCCCAGACCCACTTTGTCCGACAAGTGCCATGCTCTTTCCAGCACGAACTATCAAATCAAAGTCCCTGAATATTACAACATCTGGTCTTGAAGGGTAGCTAAAGTGGACGCCTCTAAGCTCAATTGTGCCTTCCACATTAGTTAGCTCCTCGCTAGTTTCTCCATTGATCTGAGTTTTTCGGTCTAAGATCTCGAAAACGGATGCAACCATCTGGTTTCCTTTAAGGAGATCCGGAGCTAAAGCCAGTGTCTCACCCATTGCTAAAGCCGTGACAATTAATACCATGAATGTTTTCATCACTGACTTGAAGCCTGCTAATCCCTTGTCCATCAAAGTTGATCCGTACCTATCAAATCGACCAACAGACACTTCAGTTTTTATAATTAGGAATGGGTGAGGCTATAAATGTATAACTAGATAGAGAGATACCAGAGGGCGAGGCCATAGGAAGAGAATATGAAGAACTGGGAGATGCCATAGAATAATCCTGCAATTTGTCCACGCCTGAAAGAACTTTTGGAAGGTTCTATAAGCTCTCTTGAATAAAGATCTAGAACCTTTTCTTCAGCACAGAAGGCGACGACCGTGCGGATATTGCTAACAGACTCTCCGGCCAACATGTTGGCCTTCAAATACGCTTTGCTCAAGTTTCCTCCATAGCCTTGCATGAAAAGTTTCTGCAAGTATAACAAAAACACAAACATATATACAAATGCATACTCTGAATCAAAAAGACTCAAAACACTGCTTTACCTCACTGATATGGCCACTTATAACCAATGGGTATGTGGCTAAGACTACAAGAGTGAGACGCCAGTTGAGTATGAAGGCTATGATGAAAGAGGTCACAACGAGACCAAAATTCTGCAGTAGAATCGTCGATCTATCGACCACTATTGTTTTAAGCAAAGTAGCATCACTCTCAAGCCGTGATGCCAACATTGAGCTTGTGTTGTCAACCTCATCGAACCATCCGATTTCGTTCTTCAAGATCGCTACAAAACCAAAAACAATATAAAGTATTACATAACAAAATTGGGATCTCTATTTTCTTAGTGATGTCTAGTTTGCACTAAGACGAACCTCTAAACATATTTTCGCGGACACGGAGAGTGAGACGCTCGCCCATAGTACCGAAGCAGACATGCTCAATGGTGTAGACGATGAGAGTGATGACAGAGGCGCAACAAAAGAGGATAGCTATTTTCTTTATCTCTTTTTGAGTATCCTCCCAACTACTGTAATAGGAAACTAAGGCTTGCGAGACTCCAAGAGCAAAAAGAGGCATTTGCGATCCAGCGATAAAGGCACATATCGTGCCACACACGCCATACATCCAGTCAGGACGGATCATAGAGTAAAGACGTCCCACCGTTACTTTCACTCTTTTGGATGAATCGGCTCCATCTAGTCGACCAACTGAATCCATTTCGGAGCAGAAGCTCGTCCTTGATCTTGAAAGTTCTCGCGAGTATTTTATACTGTAAAGAAGAACAGCTATGAGAATTAAGTGTATGATTTGATTTTTATACCTAGTTTTAACGATACTGTTGGGAGACATGGTATGGTGTTAACCAGTAATACCTATGTGGCCTGCTTAGCGTGCGATTTAAGGAAGGGTTACGCTGCAACGAGCCAGCCTCTTGGAGACGAAGGAGAGAAGAGTAGGGTCCATCTGGATTTGATATGAGAGTCTCGTGGTTTCCAAACTCAACAATATTCCCTTCGTGAACGACTGCTATGAAGTCAGCATTTCTTACGGTTGAGAGTCTGTGAGCCACCACCACTGTTGTTCTGCCAACCATCACACGATCCAATGCTTCTTGCACGCTCTTCTCTGACTCTGCATCTAAAGCACTAGTTGCTTCGTCAAGTAAGAGTATTGACGGATTCTTCACGATTGCTCTTGATATCGCAATCCTCTGTTTCTGTCCACCGGATAATTGAATTCCTCTCTCGCCAACCTGTAAGTGAAAAACAGAGCTTTAGGATTTGTAGCTATTTCTTGTACCCTAAGATAAAAGTGGAACCGATTGATTTAGGGTTCTATAGTGGTTTCTTATATACCTGGGTCTCAAATCCTTCAGGGAGGTTGCTGATGAAGGAGATGGCTTCTGAGAGCTTTGCGGCACCACCAATCTCCTCAGCTGTCGCGTTATCTTTACCATACATAATATTCTCGCGAATTGTTGTTGCAAACAAAGCTGGTTCTTGATTAACCAAACCAATCTGTCCTCTTAACCATCTAACATCCAGCTCATTGATATTGTTCCCGTCTAACAACACTGCCCCAGAAATGGGCTCGTAGAATCGTTCGATTAAAGATATGACTGTGCTCTTCCCTGACCCGCTTCCTCCAACAAGTGCCACAATTTTCCCGGCAGGAAAAGCTAGGTTTAGCTTGTCAAAAATCACCACATCGGGACGAGATGGATAACTAAAAGTTACGTCCTTGAATTGAATGTGCCCTTCTACTTTCCCAAGTTTACGGCCAGATTTTGCACTTGCTTTTGCCATTGTGTTCCGTTCAATCATCTTGAAAATCGGATACGCAGCAGCTTTTGCTCGTACAAACGCCGAAATATCCGGAGCTGCTTGTCCAAGAGACCTACACAAGACCCAAAATCCACAAAATAAAAACAAAAGAAACGTGGAAAGCAAGCAAACAAGATAGGATTAGTCTCGTACAGGCCGGCGATGACAACATTGAGCATGGTAGTGAATGATTTGCCACCATTGGCGATATCCTTGTGGACGACAATGCTTGTGAACCATACGAGCAAAGACCACGAAAGAAACAAGACACAGTGCAAGGAGCCAAGACCTAGTCCTTTGGTTAAACCAGCTTTCCTCCCGTACTTGTACGTGTTCTCCAATGCTTCTCGGTATGATTTCACCGCCCTTTCTTCACCGGTAAATGCTTGTACTGTCCTTACATTCCCGATCACCTGAGAAATTATATGCTTTGATTAAACGGAAAAACATAGTTCTATATACTTTTTTAGTTTCTTGTCGGAGAATTAACCAACCTCTTCTGCAATCTCACCGGCCTTGATGTAAGATTTACGGACACTAGCGATTAGTCCGATGGCTACGAAGGCGTATACTCCGCCGGCTAGAGCGATTAGAGGGACTATGGATAGAGTGACGAGACTTATTTGCCATACACTTGTGAATCCGATTGCAAAACCGGCTATAAACCGGCTTATGTAGTGCAAGAAATTCCCAACCTACAACGAAATTTACCGGTAAGGGAGACAAATTATCATAATCAATCAACCGGATTTGCGTGATAACATTTGAAATTTTAAATTTGAGAGACTTTAACTGTTTTTGTGGCTGGCTAGCTGGAAAGAACCAAATATAGGTCACAATTTAAAACCCAACCGCCTTATAAATGCAATATGCAGTGCAGATATAACCGAATTAAAGGCGCAATGCATTTATTATTATGAATCAAGGACCGAAGCATTTTACAAAAAATAGAATAAAAAAAGCTATGGTGTATATTTTATTGGAGTCTCAGAAAAATGAAGATTACTATAATATGTTTAGAGAGTAATGAGAAGAGATTGATGCATGCCCCCAAAAAAAATATTTACTTCAAAAATGATGATGAAAAAATAATTTAACAAAGAAAACCATATTTGTCAGTAGTAAATTAAGCCATAGTTTTCAATTTTAAAGATTTCTCAAATTAGACTACCTAAATGTCAAATTTGAAACAAATATGTTATGTCTCAATTAGTAGACTTTAGTTAGTATTAGCATAAGAACAAATAAACATTCTTCTATATATTAATAGTAAAAAAATGGAATGCATTAAAAAAGATTGTTTTCAACAATTGGAATGCATTTAATTATGAATTTGATAATTGAACTACCCTAAGATATTAAAAACAAAATAACTTAATTAATACCGGTTTGATTCGGTTAAGAGAGAAACCTTTTCGGAGAGAGCGTCTTGGACGACGAGGATATCGGAGGTAATGGCGGAGATAACTTCTCCGGTGGAAGCATCGGTATCGTATAAGCTTATATCTTGGCTTAACATTGACCGGAGATAAGCTCTTCTCATCTTCGCTGCTTGCCTCTCTCCCGTATGCATCCAACATGCAACCTCTGTTTCCAATTATGTATTTACTCATTTCATAATTCTAATTTAAAAACAAATAATGAATCATAATTCAGAGATTTTACTGAATAATTTACCTAACCATGATGAGAATAGTATAGCCACACTCAAATACACAAAATCCAATGAGTACTGCACCAAAATAATTAAATAAAAAGTAAGCCAAACAAACATACTAATTAGGTCAAGAATCTCAAATTTATAACAATATTTATAAAATTTCGAGGTATACAGAAAAACCTTGGCGACTTTGTGAGAAGCTTGTTTAGGGAACAAATAAGCAAGACCAATAATGTTTATAAGTTTGCCAAAGAAGATGAAAAAGATAGGAACTGAAGCACCATGAATACAAGCTCCAATGGATCCAAGAGTCATGAGAACACAATCATAGAAATCAGCAAAGGAGAAAAGCTTAAGAAGTGACACTTTTGGCTGCGTGTTCTCCTTCTGTTTCTCATTCTCCGGCGGTGTGTCACCGGAGGGATGCATTTTATTCAGTTTAAAGATCTGGTTAATTAATTAGTTGGAGAAGAAGATGAAATAAATAGAGAAAGAGGCATTAAGGGGGGAAAGTGGTTAGAGAGGAAGAAGATGAGAGAGAGATAGACATTAAATGGAACAAGACATAAAGACCAAGTTTATTGGTTTCAGCAAGAATTGTTTGGTATGAAGCTGTGTGTGTATGAGAGAGTGTGTGTTACCCTAGTTATTAACTCTTTATTAAATTTTGATTACTTGCAAATTTTGGTTTGTTTTTTTAGTGTTACCGGATTATATTGGTGATTGAGTTGGTACTTGAATAGTTCTACTTGGACGTTATCACATACAAAAAGAATGTGTATGACATATCGTAGATCCGTACTACTTGCTAAGGCAGTGGTTAGTCAGACATGCAGAAATCAAAGCGTTATACACCAAAGAGATGAGATCTTCGAACCCGACAGATTTGAAGGATATGAAAGTTCGTCAGACATTTACATATCAGAAAATACCATAAAAGGCCTTTAGATTTAAAAACGCGACAAACTAGATACCTTTTTAAAAATTGTCGTTTTAAGCATAGTTTTTACGTTAACTATGCTACTAAAATCCAATAGTTAATTTCATTGTTACGTGTTAACGGTGTCTTAAGTAAAAACGACACCGTTTTTAGGAAAAAAACAACTTCTGGATTAAAAACACAAATCTCCAAATTAGAAACCCTAAAATCTTAAATCCCCAAATCTCTCTGATTTTTGCTTAGCATCGAAGTTGAATCTTCATCGTGAATTTGAATCTTCGGATGAGTTTGAATTCGATGAGTTCTGGTATTGTCACAGGTCGTGGTATACCAACGATGTGTGTTTGTGGCTTAGAGGTTGTAATGTTGACATCAAAGACACAAGCAAACCCAGGAAGACCATTCCTCTGGTGTGTGAGCAAATGCGACCTGAGCTCCTGGACAACCAAAAACGATGTAAGAAGAGTTCTCATTTTTTCCTATTTTGTTTGTGTTGTAGTAGTGTGTTGAAATTGAATTCAAGAGATTCATAAGAAATTGAATTAGAGATTTGTTTATGCTTTATTTTTTATTTGAGAATTTGACATTTGAATGTGATGATTGACCAAACAAAAATTGAATTATAGAATTTTTTATGTTGGATTTGACGGATTGGTAATTGAATGTGATGATTTACCAAACAAAAATTACATTAGGGACATTAGTTTAAGTGGGTGGAGGAGGTTTTGTATGAGGAGGTTGAGAATGCTTTACCTAAGCTAGATGTCGTTAAAAATGAGATTTCTGGATTAAAATTCGAAGCAAATGAGTTGAGGAACATGATACAAGAACTGAAGGAAGAAGCAATGTTGAACAAACAAGAAATATGGAAGGTGAAAGTCTTTGTGAAAGTTGTATTTGTGGGGATTTTGTTGCTTAGTATTGCATTGGGCTATGAGGTTTTTAGTCAAGAAAAAAAAGAGTTGTGTAACGACATAATAGGTAATGAGATGTTGTGAAAAGTGTATGTTTCATTGTCTATGTTTAAGTATGTAATGTTAGACAAAGGTTTTGGTTATCTAAACAATGTATTGGATTCTTTTAATTGAATATATTTGATGCTTAAAGTATTGTAATAAAAGTGAATAGCAGACAAAGAATAGTTGTTTCTAACTTTAAAATTTGTAAAGAAAGTAAATGACATAGAAAGCATAATACTTTAAACTAAAATGGCTTTAAAAGAGAGGTTTAACACATGATTATCAACCCATACAAAAATCAAAACAAACGATCACATAGTTTCAATAGGTAGCAAAGCACCATGCCATACAAAAAAACAAAATATCACATTGTTCCAAGAAGTTTAGGTTGAAAAATTAAACCAACAAGTCCATCCATTTGTCTATGACGTACTCTGTGGTGGCTGAGTAGATGTTCATTGAGGAGCTTGAATCCGTGTTGTGGTTTGAGAAAACGTTCTCTAAAAAGCTTGAACCAGAGCAACTGGAACTTGAGTACTTTAGCATAACAAGCTTGAAATATTTTGGAGAGTTGAACGTTTTCCCCGAGCAAAGAATCTCCTCATAATCCTCATTGTCTACATGATCATCACCACCATCAATTTGATCATCTCCATTGTCATCACTGTGAGCTAAAGGCTCTTGAAATTTCTTCTCACACCAAATCTCATCTCTGCTATCATCATCACTCACATTCACTTCTTCTCTCGCCTCGTCTCTAACCCTTTAATCGAACTCTGTTGAGAGAGAGGAAAAGAGAGAGATGATTTTCCCCATTCTTCTTCAACGGGATGTTGTCGGTTTCACTTTGACCTTCAACAGGCGAAACTTTCACCGCCATAGCTTCAACGAGTGTAGATTCTGCTTGGATTTCTCGTTGCTTCTTCCTAGGCAAACAACGAACATGATGACTAACAGGATACCAAATTTTCAGCATTTTCGATCTTCAATTTCTTATGCTGTTTCAAAGAAAATCAAAGAGTTGGGGATTTAAGATTTTAGGGTTTCTTATTTGGGGATTTTGTGTTTTTTATCGATGAGTTGTTTCTTTTAAAAATGTTGTCAACGAGTTGTTTTTTTCCAAAAAAACTTGAACCTAAGGCTTCTTAAAGTACTTTGTACAAACATACTAGACCACAAATCTCTTGACGATACAAGATTATTATTACCTTTAAAACAGACTCCAACCGAATATATTAAATTGAACGAATATAACTTCAACTTGGGTCAGGATTTCATTATGTAATCTGTACTAAACATCCTTCAACTTATATTGTCATATACATACAGAAGTTAAATATGATGTGAAAAAGAAAATTAGTAGTGTCATACTATATATAAATATAAGACAGTGATTGTATTTAATTATGTCAAAAGTCAAAACGCGTACATATATTGGTTTGGACTAGTATGTATGTGTGCTGGATTGAATGAGACAATAACACTTGTTCAAGAAGAGCTCAAACCCATGCCCAAAACTTGAAGATGTATATTTGAAAGATCACAATATCTATATCACTTTTGATTATGGTTTTAAAAAATGTACATTTCTGAAAGATAATATTTTCCAAACAATTTTAACAGCTTAACAAATCCTTGTCCAGTAATTCCCAGTATTTTAAGAAATTTTACAATAAGTTTCAGAATATGGAATTTAGTCAACAAAATTAATTATATTATATGTTGGAAAAACCAAACTTTTTTCGGTCAAATGGTTATGTCTCAGTTAAATAATTCGATCATCTAAAATTCGTTATTATTTTATTATATGTGGAAGTTAAAAATAAAAATTTCAAGAGATAAGTTAGGTTATATATCGAATTTTGTGGTATATTTTCTTTGGTTGGATTTCTGTTTCCGGTGTCACATCATTGTGCAACCGGTTCGTGGTTCTGCCTTTGGTAATATTTTTCCAATATAATATTTTCTTTAGTGAAGAAAAAAATAGATAAGTTCAAAGAAAAAAAAAACACAAAGTCAAGATGCGGAATAGTTTAGCGAGTTCGTGACAAAAAGGAAAGAAAGAATAATTCTTTGAGTTAGTTGTGGTGATGACCGATGAGCTTCAAGTGGAGTGGGGTCCATATTTTGTAAAAATACATAGTTTTTGGTCTTATTAATATGGTCCCAGTGATGCACAGTCAAAGTACTGAAGTGACCAAGTCTTACAATTCGATCCGACGCAGTTGTTATATTCTTACGTATGAGCTCTGATCTTCGAAAGTTATCTCATATCTTTCTCTTAATTAGACCTTCTCCTACGTTTCCAAGCTATATCAAATATGCAATAATTTAGATGAAACTTGACAAAAAAAGTTTGTAGTTAAGTAGTAAGACTAAAACTCAATTTTTTAAGAGTTTGTATGTTTGATTTTTTGTTTTACGAAACAAAATTATATTTTTTTATCATATTTTTTTTTGTTACCCCTATATGACTATAGGCCCTAGTTTCGGATTATTTGAATATTAGAAAGTGAAATTTTTTTTTTGTAGACTGCACCAACTCTTATAAGAATAGTCCAGACCACTCTATAGGTGTCAATGTAAGTTAACCTTATTTAACTCGTTCTGCTGCGAGTCTAATTTTTCTGCGGGTTAAGTGGACCAACCCGCATAACCTGTAATCACAAAAATATGATAAGTCTAACCCCCCTTCCCCCCTATTTTATGACCACGGGGTTATGTAGTATGTTCGTAATTTGTTTGCAGTGTTCTTAAATTGTACTAATAGTTTAATATATAAAATAAATTTTAAATAAAAAATGTATTAAAAAAAAGATTATAAAAACTATAAAAATGCATAATCTATATATTGTGAAACATTTTTAATAATATAAAAATATAAATTTAATAAATAAAAGAGTTGAAATTATTCGTCACCTTAATTTATTGCGTCTGACTTTACAAAAATTTAATAGACTATGTTTTATAATTAACATTATATATTATCCAATATATTATTAAAAAACAGGTGATCATATTAGTATGCATCAAATTTAGTTAGGTATTTAGTGGTGAATTTGAATCCCCACCATATTCCCAGTTAGAAAACTTATACTATGAATTATGTTTTATGTATGAAAAAATTATTATCGGACATTATTGATTTTTTGTTTATAAATTTTCATTATTCTAATAGTTTATATATGTTTGCAGGCCGAAATGTTGACCAAATGGTTAAAGCCATATTAACATGTTATTTACATAGACCAACCTGTAAATGCTCCTTTTTATTTCATAAAATTTATAATCCTAATTCGCCTCATAGCAAATAGCAAAGCGCTTTAAGCATAACATGCAAGCATCAAGCCCCATTAACACATCCCTAGGCCCCTCTCATAAAGAACTCTCAGAGTTAAAAAAAGTTTAGATGAAACTAAAATAATTATAGTTATATATATGATTATCCATAAACACTTATGTTAGCGCCAAAATGTGCGTGAGGTTAATTATGACTAGTGATAGACCTCCAATTTCAAGAAAAATGAGATCACTAAGATCATGTGATATTATCTTTTTATAATTTAATACTCAATACATTAATATACGTCTTGTATACGTACATAAATACATGTAAATATGCCAGTGTTGTCATTCTTATAAACGCTTCAATCATTATTGTAAACATTTTTTAGTAAGTAAATTTCCATTTACTTATACGAAACTTTACTTCTGTGGGTTGTGAAACTTCCATTCCCTAATGATAATTAGAGTCGTGCTTTCTTTGTGTTCAAAAAGGTAATTGCTTTAGGCTACTCAAGTTTATAAAATTTAGACAATATTTTTTTCTTTTAGTAAAAAGAGAAAGCTATATTTTTTTTTGTAAAAAAGTAATATATGTTTACTTTTCTACAATAGTAAGCTATTTTAAATGGTTAAGAAGTTATGATACTATAATTTTTTATCAAAAAATTCTTATAAATATCTTTTGTAATGTTTTGAATCTTATTATACCAACATTATGGAACATTTTTATTGATAAAACAAAACTATGTAAAATTATAAATATGAAATTAATAAAATATTTTACATTTTATTTTTTATCTAAAGCCTTCATAAATTTAGACGCAGGACATAAACCCATGTTTAGTATGTACTGTGGCACTACTCGTATTTCTTCATCCTTAGTTTCTTCATTGTTTTTTGTTTTTTTAATAGTTGATTTTAGTTTCTTCATTGTTGAATATCTTTATTGCATATATAATAATTCATAAGATATACGATACTGGTAGGTAAAACTCACCATGTGCTTTTGATTATGTTTCCAACTACTTAACTATCGTGACACTTTTACACGATACGTACATGATCCCATTTTTCTATTTGAAATATATATAGAATATCACAATACAACTAACATTAATTTTGCATTGGTGATGGATAAATTTTGTTTTCAACAATTGATCCAACAAAACGTAACTAGTAATAATTGATCCAACATGATTACATAGAATCAAATTCCGGTGATAATAGTTGCAGCATCGACATTTGGCAATTCAAAAACTCTTTTGAACAAGAAAAAATAAGAAACTAAAAGGAAAGAATAACATCAAAGAATTACATTGAAACATCAACCAAACCTTTGGCCAAACTATCACTGCATTAAAGGCAATTATGGCCAACGCTCCAGCCGCGGCTACTATCATTGCCTTGAATCCTAGAAGACAGGACGTTATAAAGATAACCAAAAACAACCACATTTTATCGATCACCATCAAATTTCTTACATGAAGTGAGCCAATCACATCTATATTCCATGTAGATCCACATGTTTATCTTGAAGTGTTTTAGATGGATGTGACAATTTTATTTTATTTTTCTTTAAGAGGGAAGGCGTGGTGCAAAAATTAAATGCAAAGTATAATGATGCAACTTTATACTATACAAAAAATAATAATGATGCAACTGCATGAGTATTGTTTATTCATTTTGGGCATTCTGCTATTATTTTGCATTTATATCCGTGAGAATGACTTATTTGAGCTGTGTATTATTGGTCTATTGTTGATAATCTAGGTTTTAATTATTTCATAATACAATAAAACATATGAGTTATGAGGGTAAATAATATATAGCTTCTCTTTCATGGTAGTTGAACTCTTAATACAAGAGAATATAAGTGAAACCACTTCTCCAAATGCGAACTGTTAAACCGGATCATATGTAAAACACATATATCAATTCACAAGTTTTTATTTGGTTTAACAATATTTTTAAATATTAGATGCTTAGGATTAGCTTTTTTGTAGTGGCTTGTAGATCTATAAATAGTATGTTTGAGATTTTTTTTGCCTTAAACAATTCACACTCATTCGAAGATCACATAATGTTTGTCAAAAATAATTTGAATTATATAAAAAAGAGAGTCAAAAACTAACTCCATGAACCAAGGAGAAAAACACTCTCCATCTAACATAAACCTTAATCAACGAAGCTTATATCTACAAACTCCATCAAAGTTTTGCAGAAGAATAAACACAAATCTTCATTGTCTTTTAAAGAGAACATAGGCCATGGATACTTTAAGAGGACAAGGTGGGATTCAGATGCTTTTAACTGCTGAACAAGAAGCTGGACGGATCGTTTCTGCTGCAAGGACCGGTATATCTTTCTCCTTTACTTTTTCTTTGCTCAAACTATAAGATTTTGGTTTTGAATCCTTTTCCTTTTGTTTTATTGATGGATCAATGATCAGCAAAACTAGCAAGAATGAAGCAAGCGAAAGACGAGGCTGAGAAGGAGATGGAAGAGTACATGACCCGATTAGAAGAAGAGTATCAGGCACAACTTACTGGGGTAATCAAGACCAAACCAAAACTAGCGAATGAGAGATCTTGATTTGTACTTATTCTTTACCTTTTGTTTCAGACGGATCAGGAAGCAGCTGTAAAACGTTTAGATGAGGAGACAGAAGCCAGGATTAAGAACCTTAAGGAATCTAGTTCTAAAGTCTCCAAGGAGGTTGTTAAAATGCTTCTCAAGTATGTTACCACAACAGGAGCATGATTCTCACTATATCCACCTCAATATATAGTATCTTATTTTCTTGACAATAAAATTGATTGATTTTCAATCTTCAGTTTAAATCTTGTCCTCGATCTCTATGTGCATAATACAGTCCATGGATATAGACATTAACATGAGGAACAAAGACAAACATTTAGATGAAGGTATCATTAGTACTGTAAAACAGAGGAGAAACAAAACTATGTGTACGTAAGTGATGAATTTAAAAGACGTACTACACAAGAGAATGTGCATGCATGATTAAATGCAATGTCTGTAATTTTGGTTGCTTTACGCAAATTTTAGTTTACATCGTTTAACAAACTGTAACATGTAAATGACATTCAGTGAAACATGCAATGTGATATATATGTCGTTTGACAAATATGACCCGAATCAAAAGCACCGCACGAAGCCTATTGTCCAAGTCCGACACATTGGACCCATAAGGCTAAACTTTTAACTTTGTAATCAATTTTGACAACTACAAAAGTATCTATCAAACATTCTTATGTGTCAGCAGGCACTCAGCTCCATATATATATTGCAAAAGACACAATAATAAAATACAAAAATGCCTAAAATATTTCAAATGGTGCCAAAAAAAGTCAATAATGGAAGACTTGAGATTGTATCACATATCTTACAAAAATATGGATAACTAATGGATATTTTTTTTCATTTCAATTAGATTGCCATGATCGGATCCATAATCTATATATAGCAGAGAAAAAACAAACTCTAATACTAAAATTATTAATTACTCAGCAGTACGTAGATTTCGTTATAACATTACATATATGGATACTTAAGGAAATAAGTCTATATGATAAATAATTTAAAAAGTTCAAAAACATATAATCAATGATCTGACTAATAACTAATAGAAAAAATGAACTTTGGATTATAGGTTAAGTTTTATCGATCTAGTTTTTTTTTTTCCATCGACAAAATATAAATATTATAAAGTTAGAACACCGGTCCTACCCCATGAGCTTCGATTCAGACATGTCCGACCTGTACGAGCTAACCCATTTACCTTGTGATTTAAAGATCTGGGATAACTGATAGTTTTATCGATCTAGTTAAAATAAGAAATTGGCCATGTTAAACTAAAATTGGATTTAGTAAAAGAGATACAATTTCGATAACAAAGGATTACAAAAAATCAATTTTATTAATAAAATGAAGAAATAATCAAAGATTCCGTTACGCACGTTATGGAGGGCAAGAGGAGCAATGTTGAAAAGTCTGTTATTGTGGTTTGTTTGCTGTAAGGAGACTAACAAAAGAGCAATCCATAATTTGGTCTTCGTCTTCTTCATTATCATCTCTTTCTCTCCGTTGTTAAACAGAGATTTACACAACTCCGGTGATCGCCGGAATCATTTAAAATTCCGATTTTACCTCGATGGCATCGTTAAACAGCTTACGGAAAGCCGTTGGAGCGCTTAAGGATTCCACCACCGTAAGCATCGCTAAGGTCAACAGCGAATTCAAGGTCAGAGAATTGCATTGTCAAATATCTTCAAACTTTTGATTGGAAAAATTCTGTAATTGACCAAAGAAATTTATTACCAAATCGATGATAGGATTTGGATGTTGCGATCGTCAAGGCCACAAATCATGTTGAGTCTCCTCCGAAAGAACGACATATTCGCAGTATAGTTTCTTAATTATTCTCCTCCAAATCCTTAGTTTTGGTTATATGAATCTATGAGTTTAGTTTCTGGTTTATCTTTCTGCAGAAATTTTCTCTGCGACATCTGCAATGAGACCACGAGCAGATGTTGCTTACTGCATTCATGCACTAGCCAAGAGATTAGCCAAAACTCGAAATTGGATTGTGAGTTATATAACTTTACTTAAAGATTTCACTTTTATTCATAAACTCTGTTTTGGGTTTGCTCTAAATTGGATTTACAAACATTTAGGTGGCGATCAAGGTGTTATTAGTGATTCATAGAACCTTAAGAGAAGGTGATCCCACATTTAGAGAAGAGCTTCTCAATTACTCACACAGAGGACATATACTTCGAATTTCTAACTTCAAAGATGATACAAATCCTCTTGGTGAATATAATATAACCTTTGTTTACACAGCCTTTGGGTGGTTGATTGATAATTGCTAAACCATTGTTTCTTCTCTTGGTTTATGGAGCTTGGGATTGCTCTGCGTGGATTAGAACATACGCACTATTCCTAGAGGAGAGGCTTGAATGCTATCGGGTTTTGAAGTATGACATTGAAGCAGAACGTTTACCTAAGGGTTCAGGTGCATCTTCAAAGGTTTGTTCTCAAATTTCTCATCTTCTAAACAATGAAAAGAATCTAACTATACTACGGATTACTGTTCAGAATGTGGATTTGAATGCTTCTCAAACGTATCGAACAAGGATGCTCTCTGAGGCAGAACTACTAGAGCAGTTACCTGCTTTGCAGCAGCTGCTTTACAGGCTTACTGGTTGTCAGGTAAAGTTCTATATCCAAACTTAAATCTTCTAACTTTTTTGTTCTTTCTGAGTTTACATGGAACGATTTCTTTTAATATGCTTTCAGTTTTGCAGCCTGAAGGAGCAGCCTACTGCAACTATCTAATCCAATATGCTCTTGCATTGGTGCTTAAAGAAAGCTTCAAAATATACTGTGCCATTAATGATGGAATCATTAATCTTGTAGACATGGTTGGTAGAAAAATCTCTTTTCTGGTAGGGTATCAATTTGCTTCTACTGAATGTTACTCTCTGCTTTTGCTGCAGTTCTTTGATATGTCAAGACATGATGCAGTTAAAGCCTTAAATATATACAAACGAGCTGGCCAACAGGTAAAAGCTTTAAAGCTATAGACTAAGTCCCAATCTTCACTAAGCTTGTGTATTGATTTTTTCCATTGCACAGGCTGAAAGTCTGGCTGATTTTTATGAGTACTGTAAAGGTCTAGAGCTCGCAAGGAGCTTTCAGTTCCCAACCTTAAGACAGGTTAGTTCTTAACTTGTGATAAATGAATGTGAGGTTTATCACCTCCTAGGACCTAAATTTTCCAATTGGTTTCAGCCTCCTCCGTCTTTTCTTGCAACAATGGAAGATTACATTAAAGAAGCGCCTCAAAGTGGTTCTGTACAGAAAAAGCTGGTACAAAGTCCTACTCTAGTCTTATGTGGTTGGTGTTTCTCCTTTAGAAATGTTTTTTTGTAATGGGAAATTTGTTTGTTTATAATAGGAGTATCAGGAAAAAGATGAGGAAGAAGAAAAAGAAGAAGAAGAAAAGGAAGAACAGTCTGCGCAGCCTGAAGAACCTGCAGAAACCGAATCTAAAGTTGAAAGTTCAGACGGAGACCAACCGCTTATCGAAGATGTAGAAGATGAGAAAGAAGAAAAAGAACCGGAAGATTCACAACCTTCATTCCTAATAGACACTGATGACTTACTGGTGAATCTTCTTCTACACGTCATCTTATGTGTACTGATATGTCTTTAGGCCAAAGTCTCAACTTTTTCTTCTCTTCTCAGGGTCTGAATGAGATAAACCCCAAAGCCGCAGAGATAGAGGAAAAAAATGCATTGGCTCTCGCGATATATCCACCAGGTAGCAGAAATTTAACTCTTAAGTCTTGACAGAAACTAGACTTTCTGTAACTGATGAACTTTTTTATATTGGTCTCTGTTAGGTCATGAGGCTCCAGGTCCTTCAAACAGTTTAAGTTTAATAGAAACTGGTGGATCCGGTTGGGAACTGGCATTGGTCACTCCTCAGAATAACAACGATAGCAATCCTCGCCCCGCGCCTGAAACAAAACTTGTAATTGACTCTAAGACCATATCTAATTATATGGAAACTCTCTGTTTCAACTTTCAAAACTCATATGGTTTGTTCTCTCTTGTTATATTTGTAGGCCGGAGGATTTGATAAACTATTGCTTGACAGTCTGTACGAGGATAATTCAGCTAGGAGACAGATCGAACTAACGAATGCCGGGTATGGACACGGTGGTATAGACACAGCAACAGCACCACCGAACCCATTTGAGATGCAACAAGATCCATTTGCAATGTCTAACAACATTGCTCCTCCCACTAACGTTCAAATGGCAATGCAACAACAACAGCAACAACAGATGATGATGAATCAGAGTCCCTACAATTACTATCAACCGCATGATCAATATAATCATCAGCATCAATTCTCAGCAAATCCTTCTCCTTCTAATCCTTTTGGAGACTCTTTCCTTGCCCTCCCACCTCCGCCAGGCTCAGCTGGTCCGCAGCAAAACAACCATCAACATATGCTCCTCTAAAGTAACAACATCTCAGTTCATAATCATTGGTTACTTTTTGTTTTGTATGTTTTGTTTGGGTTTCTGACTTTGAGTACTTAGTTTTGATTACATATTCTTTCATTCTTTCTGGTAGACAACTACTCTACTAGTCATCTGGTGATTTCTTAGCCTTTTTACCCATAAGTTATGCATTTGTTTGCTCTGAAATTTGGAAGTAATTACATTGAATCAAAAATATGCCTGACATGTATTTGTACAGAAGTTACAAAATAAAAAGGTGCAGGTCACTCTAGAAGCTGGACTGCACCAATTGAAGGAATTGATTCCCTCAGTTTTTGACTCAAAGCAACACGAACAGTCATGACTCCAGCAGCTGGTCCAGTGAGCCGAACCTTGACCACGTAACCATCGATCTCAACCAGTTCAAGCCCCCCACCTCCAGTACCAGATAGGTATGGCCGTAGATCAGATAGAACCTAAATTATAAACAAACCAAAAAGACCATTCAGATCAACTTCAAAGGTCCCAAAATTAAGGAGTTTGACTTTTAAAAATCTAACCTTTTCAATGTTCTCCTCGTTCAACTCTAACCCTATTTCGGATTCAAGAAACTGCTCGACGGACATGATTTCTGGTATCTTGTCTCGGAGACGACTCTCTATACCCATTTTCAACGTCATTGATGAACTAGGACACGATCCACAAGCTCCTTGTAGCTTTAAGACCACCACAAGTCCATCGATTTCATGTAGCGCCACGTTTCCTCCGTCTGCCATTAACGATGGCCTTACTTCGTCTAGCACTCTCTCCACATTCTCTTCCGTCAATGGCATCACGCAGCTCGGTGATAACACGTGACCTACTACTACGTAAACCAATTTTGAAAAATCTAATTAAAACTAGAGTTCTAAGAGATGGGTCTGGTTTGTAAATTAGATACAAATTCAAGCATTACCTGTCCGTTTTCTCAAAGGACGAGTGTTGTGAAGCGAAGAAAAATGTAATCTTTGAAACTGACCCCTAAGGAACGTACTGCATTTAGCAGAGACCCCACAACTACCTGAAATTGCGTTCTAACAGGAGGATAAGAAGAAATCAGAAGAAACAACAATCAGTAATCTTCTGGTGAAGTTCGTAGAACTAAAAACAATACCTTCGAATTGAGAAGTGAGAAGCGAAGATTATTGTTCTTCTCAGCCAAAGAGTACGAGTGGTTCATCGTACCAATTCGGGTTTGACCCGAAGCCAAACCCATATGAGCCCTCATTTTTCGACGTTACGAATAAGAAAATCTCCGAAATCTCGAAAAACTGGAGATGGGAATCGGCTGGATTAAATTTTTTAACCCAGGAAAATCTGGTCCGAGAGAAAAAGGGAACTTTTCATTGGTGAATGATGATACGTCGTGGAGATGTTTTTGAATTTGTGGCCACGAATTTTTCACTTACTAGATAATTTAAAATAAAAATTAAAACTTTGCTTCGATGGTGTCTATTTGAGCACAACACATGAATGGCTACTGATTTAACCACTTTTACTTTCCCGACGAACTCAATAGTCACCCATGTACATAGTTTTATCAGACAGATTAATCTAAATTATTTCCAAGTATGAGAATAATGAATTCATAAGTTTTTGGGGTCAAGCTTCCCAATAGAGCTAATTCGAACAAACCACAGACGCTTGAAGTATTCCTGTCCACTCTTTACCAGGTTCTACTACAATCGGTTTCTCAACTGCTGCACTTTCCACTGTTACAAAACGCCTAAAGTCTTCAACTCCCAAGTCAGATACTTTCTTGTCCCATGGATTCCACACCACTGTACATTGGTTTTATCAAAATTGATCCATCGTTAGTGTTAGAACTTAGAACAATCTGGTTCTGTGTCTGTTTATATGTCTTTATAATTATTACCTGCATCAACTTGTCCTTCCTTGTGTACCACGATTGTTTTCTTTTTCTTGTGGTCCACGATTCTTATGTTATGCGGTGTGCTTAGGTAAAGCCTGTCAAGCTATTTTTGAAGATTTGTTATATTAGTGATGACACATGAAGTAAAGAATGAAATTGGAATTTTCAAAAAGAAAAGCTTACTTGAGCTTTAAAAGTTATAGTTTTTTTCAGTATCAGTAAAACGTGTTCTGTTCTTTTGCTGGTCAAGATAGTCCACGTTTTGCAGTCCATCAACCTGAATTTCACTGTATATTTCCAAAAAGATAGAAAAAAGCTAAGATATTTGAAACGATTTCATTAAGGGTTTGAGCAAAATTCAATAGAAAGATCTGATTACCTGATATCTGAAACAGCAAAATAGGGGTGAAGAGCCATTGTGAAGTTAAAGGGTTTTACATCAACATTCTTCACACGAGATGTCAATGTTAAGTCTCCTTGATTTCTAATTGCTACTCTTAGTCTATACTCAAACCTGCAATGAGTACAGAATTCACAAGCTTAACAAAACATGCTTCACATCCAATGAAAACAGAGAGAAATAGGTTTCAAGAATCTAACTTGTGAGGCCAGATCTTCAAATCAGCTTCGGATGATCTTGTGATAAGGTCAACGAAAGCATGGGAGGGAGACTTTGGATGCAAAGGGGGGTGGATTAGTCCTCAATTTCCCAGACCCTATTTCTAACAAATCCATGGTTGGGAAGTGAACCAGTGGTTACTGTACTGAGGAAACAATATTGGAATTCCTCCACGAATTGGCGTTGGAGGGCTGAATATGGCCTGCACTAATACGTAACGCAATGGTTTTTATATCTCTCATTTAATGCTCATACACTCACATAAGTTATAACTCGTTTAGAACAAATAGATCACTATGATTATATTCATTTACCTACCTTTCATTTTCTTTTGTCAAGGATTTGCATACTAATGAACTAAACATTCATGTATCACATGTTAACTTTTTGTTTTTCTGGTCAATTTCGACAAGACTTAATTCATACCCTGAAATCCATCCTAAAACCATTTTTTAATCTATTTACTATAGTAACAAGAATCGAACTTTTCATGTTAGAGTCTTAATCTAGATTATCTACTATCAGAAAAAAATCGTCGTATGTTTACCTATTGGAAGAATAAAACCGACCGACTTCCCTCAATTGATTAGCGATTCAATATATAAATGGTTTTTTATTTCCATGTTAGGTAATTAGTTATTGTTGTTTAATATCTAAAATCTGGATAAGGAGAGATAGAGTGAATATGAAGTTACCTTGCTACTCATAACAAGCAATTCTTCTCCCTTCTCGTTCTTCCATGAACTCACTTGACCTCCAAACAAGTAAACCTGAACAAACAAAACAAAACAAATTAATAATCTACATCAACCAAAACGAACCTTAGAGTCTAAGGCATCATTATGTTGACCAAAAAGATGAATCAAAACCAGGTTTCTACATTGCATGACAATTCAATAGATCCAAACCAAACCATAGGAGTACCTCAACAGATCGACCATGATGGTCACGGACGATGAGCTTGTCAAGACCATTACTGTCTTTAGTCCTTTCAACGGGAGGTGTGGCTATGGCTACTACAGCAACGACAAGAGCCCAAAATTAAACCACAGATCCTAGATTTCTCTTATTCTCCATCTTGAAATTATCCTCTCCTTCAATGTTTGGAGAATTATTGAAAATTTTCTCTCTTTTGGATCCATAAATACGCCAATGTCAATCATTAAAAATATAGTCAACGATAAATATACAACTTAAGTAATACTTTAATTTAGAAAAGACTTTATTCTGTTGACCAAATAAAGACAAGTCTTAATTTGTCATACACTTACCCAAAATCAGCGATAACGCCGATATTTGCGTTCCTAATG